>KB663744.1:1464149-1522497 GCA_000349025.1 Anopheles minimus
GACTTATTGATACCACGTAGTTGGATAGTCAGTCCTCACTACGGGGGAACGGTCCAGATGGGATTTGAACCCCGGTCCTGCCGTATGAGACCGGCGCCGCTTATCTCCTCGGCCACCGGACCGCCCCCTAAAATACATGTAAGTATCATAATTGATGGTCGGCTCTTCTGGTTTACACATCTGAACCACGTTGAAGAATGTTCTCAATTCGATGACCATTTCGGGCCTGTAGCCAGCAGAATGAGAGCGGTAACTTTAGCAGAGGCAGAGCGAGTTCGGTATGGCTGGGCCATGTTCGAACACCTGACCACCATTTATCGTCAAGCCCATGACATGACTCATGCTGTGTGGCTGCAGCTATGATAACGCTGCATCTCCTGATTGCTGAGGATACTGTGGTAACAGGAGTGGGTCGCTTCTCTGCACGGTGCTTAGACATGCCAACTCATCCCTAGGGTGTCCTGCTGGATTGTACGACGTTTGGAGAAGTCAAGATTCGTGCTACCCAATTGTTAACGGGCCAAGGCTTTAGAGCCAATTTCTTGGACAAAAAAGTCAATTATGTCGCGTCTCCTACAGTGAAGTATCCATGTCGATAGAGACGAGGTGGTGGTGATGCGCATTGAGCTCAGTCCAGTTGCTCAGTCCGACGACTTAAGGAACCGTTCCCCTGGTGGCAGTGAAGTATCGCTCAGGATTGGAGGGATCCACCATCCAGTAGTGGATTAAACTGAGACCGTAACGTAAGTAAGCGTAACGAATGTTAGGTACCCCAATGATCTAGTCATTGGCATGGAGTATGGTGAACAAAATTATAGGGCGTGCTGTGTGGGGAGAGGAGAGAGGAGATGTGCAATCGGAGAATCTCCGTGGCCCCCCTGATATGTGAGATCTTTGGCAGTACCGAGGCTCGAGATATTTTGCTTCAATTATTCCTGGAAAGCGCGGGCTTCGACATCTGGGGCATGATTTTTACCCGATCTCTCCAATTCCTTGGCTTCGCGGATGACATCGACATCATCGAACGGACATCTGCGGCAGTACACCCGACTGAAACGCGTGGCCGATAGGATTGGATTGAGGATCAATGCGACGAAGACAAAGTACCTGCTTGCCGGAGGCTCTGACCGTGATACAGCTCGGCTGGAAAGCAGAGTATCAGTTGACGGCTACGATCTCGAGGTAGTAGAGGAGTTCTGCTACCTTGGAACGATCGTAACTTCACACAACAACATCACCAGCGAATTCCGAAGGCGCATTGTTCAGGGGAATCGTGCCTACTATGGGCTCCACAAACTCCTGAGATCCAGAAGACTCCAACTGCGCACGAAATGCACCATATATCGCACACTGATACGTCCGGTCCTTCGGGCTAATACGAGTCCTGGACTATGTTGGCGGAGGACATCAATGCGCTAAGGACTATCTTTGGTGGTGTGTGCGAGCAGGGCGTGTGGAGAAGGAGAATGAACCACGAGCTAGCTTAGCTGTTTAGCAAAGCGAATATCCTGACGGTGGCCAAAGCCGGAAGGATACGTTGGTTAGGGCACGTGATGAGGATGCCGAACTCATGCCCCACCAAGAAGGTGCTCGTCAGCGACCCGTTCCGCACGAGGCGAGGAACACAGCGAGCTCGATGGTTGGATCAAGTGGAGTCCAATCTGAGGGAGATCGGATGCAGCCATGGATGTCAGCATTGTGGAACATTTTTCTAATATCTACGATTCAGAGAGCTTTGTGGAGAATATGCTATAAACAGAGAACTCTACTTTCCAAACATATGAATCAGATCCGAAATTTTATTTTTTATGAAACATGCCAACACCATGTGCAAAATTACTGCACTGCACTGTATTGGATGTAAACTCGTTAATCTTATCTGGAACAACTTTTGCTGATTATGATTATAGTGGCACAGGGTAAATCATGTGTATCAGGAATGTTTGACATTTATCAATCGATGATGAAATAGATTAGTAAAATGTATGATGCATTAAAACGCAGTCTCAAAACGACGATATTAATTTCCTTATTTCCACGCATTGTTTCGTTATCAAACATCATTTTATTCTGATATTTTGTCTTGGTTTCTTACATTCAATAGAATTCTTTTAGTTGCAAACAGTTAAGAATTGTGTTGTCGTTCGAAATTCAGTACATTCGTTTAATATCACCCTGGAAAAGGATATATTCCCCACTTTGCTGCATAGTGAAATGTTCACATATGATTTTTTTTTCCACAACACCTAACGTTAGCCAAAGTTCCCACTAAATATATTGAACGTGGTGAAAAGAATTGAAAATATGGTCGAAGGAAATGCAATAACTCTTCATAGGGTAGGAAAACGGGACCCTGCTTTTGACGCAAACCGTGAAATAGTCGAAAAAATGTGAATATATGTAGGATGAAAGACACTTAAATTTATATGACTGAAGAACATCATTGGTAGAATACAAATGTACGCCCATTTGAAAGTGGCATAAAAAAAACAAAACCCTTTAAACCAATAGATGACAATGTTAGGGATTAGTAATGGTTAAGCGAAAAAAGTAACCCCATCAGCTTAGTCACTCTTGTCCGCACTAGAAATGGTTATTTTCTTCTGCAGTTTGCTGTACTCCTCTGTTAGACGGTCGTATTCACGATTAAGGCTTTCCGATTGTGATTTCATCGCTTCCTTATCTTTGCGCTCCTTGGCCAACTCCTGTTCAAGATCGGCAACCTTCTTCTTAAGCTCATCGGTCTAAAAACAAAACAACAAAGACATTAGTGAGGTAATGCACGGCCGTAATGCATAACATGGTATAACTTACGTTTGGAGCATCGCCGCCAGCCGGTTTGTCCTTGGAATCCGCTTTTTTATCGCCGTCCTTTTGCTGACTCATCAAGGTACGAGCGGCGCTGGTTGCACTTTGCGCTTGCTTCATTGAGGCTTCTGCTTGTGCCAGCAGTACAGCCTGACCACTGATGAGTGACACCAACCGACGGATCACCAGCGACAGGAAGATGGCGAAGCCGGAAATGTAGAAGTTGCGCTGTGCCCGGAACAATCGCATGCTGTGTTGCATCTCCACGTTCAAGTGTGTTTCGGTGTGTGTATGATCTAGAATGGAGTCAATAATCGGAAAAAAAACATGAATCAACAAATCGCTTGCCGGTTCGAATTGTTAGTATGCTTCCTTCACTTACCATTGGACGAGTATTTGCGCATTTCACGGATGGCTTCCAGCAGGAACAGAACCAACACAGCCAGCAATAGATAGAAATAGGTTTGGGCCTGACGGCTCAGCATCGCCAGGAAGCGGGATTTGAAAAATCGATGCCATTGCTGCGGGCTCCGGAGCGGTAGAACGAGCAAAAGCACGACAAATATTTCCACGTACAAAAACGATGCAATAATGCCCCAGACGAGAGTCATTTTGGCAGGACGGTAATGCGCTTTATCAAGATTTCAGAACGGGAACTGTACGATCTATAAATATCACAAATGTAAAAGCGCTGATGTGTTTTTTACTTCTTTAGCACGACACAAATTTGTTCCGGTATTGCAAGGGTTCACAGAAAGGTCTGAACTCGGTGTACGTTCAGAAAACAATGGCAAGCATAGAACGTACGGATGCGCCTCAAATAGCCGCGCCAGAGACACGTATGTCGCTGATGAAACTTTGAACCCAAACAAGACACGGATGAAGATGACTATGATGTGGGGTTGGGGAACAGTGCCTACCTGTATGCAGCCGACGAAACAACAGATTGACGAGCGCGCTTGACTCACCGCAGTCCAACAGCTGAAAATTTCAACAGGAGTAAAAAACGTTTTTCCTGCGAAGTTGGCCTTGACTTGTTGTTGGTACGCAGTGTTGCTGCAAACGTCATGTGTCAAACTGAAATCGGTTGGCAAACACTGAATTGGTCTTTTTGCATTTCCGTACCAATAAAGAGACAAATTCTGGTGGTATTATGTAATATCCTCAAGCAAAGATTAGTTATACATTTTTTCTTTTACCTATAAAATGATTGAGTATGATTTGGGGGCTTTAATTTTTATAAAAAAACGAACCACCTTCGAAGAACTTGGAGCATTTTCGAACAAGATTTGACAATCGTATACAGTTTGACAGTTTACATTTGTTTACCTTTATTCCCAAACAAGAGATTCCGCGGTGAATTTTCGTTTTCTAGTACCCCAAGGGTTAAGCAACAGCAGTCCAAAGTGGATCCAATCGGAATAACAGACATGTTGAAGTTTTTGGTAAGTTTTCTCCAGAATTTTAGAAGAATTGCTTGTTTGCGCTCATCACATGATCGAAACAAGTGCCGGAAAATCATTGCATAACCTTCCTGTTTCGATCGAATCAACGACGAGCAGCAGGTGTACCGCTTTGGGGACTATTTTTAGATCTAAAAAAGCTTGATGCTTAAAAATTAAACAAGAGAGGGAAAGTTGTGATCAGATTATGTGACCTTTGCTTGCTTTTTCTTTCTTCCCAAACAGCTGACGTTCGGTGCCGGTGTTTACACCGGAATTTACGTCTCACAAAACTATGAGGTGTACAGGAGTTTCGGTTTCGAGTATGTGATATAGTATTCGATTTCTGATTATTCTATATTTATCGTTCAGGTACCGAGAGTCGATGAACCGGGCAAGTTATTGGAAAAGGCGAAAGAATTTGCTGATCAGTATAAGAAACCGTAACTAATCAAACCTGGTCAACTATCGTGGCGT
Source organism: Anopheles minimus (assembly GCA_000349025.1). NCBI lineage: Eukaryota > Metazoa > Arthropoda > Insecta > Diptera > Culicidae > Anopheles > Anopheles minimus. Next base: position 1,468,877 of record KB663744.1, read on the forward strand.
GTCCAGTGGGACTGTTGTTTGTGCAGACTATACTCAGGATGGCTCTAAATTAGTTGTTTCATTCGTAAGCTAGTGCAACCATTCATCTTAAAGCTGGCCTCTACTTGATACAGATAAAACATTTGCTGTTTTGTATACGCTTCACGTCTTTATTGTTTTCTCCGTCTCACCATCCTCTATGTGGTAGTGAAAAATAAATACAAACTGTTTACCAAAATGCACCCCCGGATATTGTATTGCTGCTTCCGGTTCAAAGTAACGAGATGCCTCCGCCGGAGTACTCCAACCTATTCTGCGGTTCGACGAATGCTAACCAATCGGACGCATGCGTTGGAAGGAGGCCCATGCTGTGACACTTGTACAGAGCGAGACCAATGTTGACGAGGTTACCCAGCAAAAATACCAGCTTCTGGCCCGTGGCAGAGATACCTTCAATCACTTTAAATGTGGAATGCGTTGAGAGCATCATCTTGATTGGCCGGATGAACATCATCACCACCATCATGATCGGGAAGATACTGATTGAATTGCCCGACATGTACATGATAACCAGGTTCATCGGGAACTGCTTAATGGGTCCGAGCGCAATCTCCCACGATTTCTTCAGGATTAGGTGGCTTTGGTCAGTTTGATTCACCACCCTGCTGCTGATCACATCAGCCGACGGATTGTAACCGGGCGGTGCGGCAATATCGGAACTGCTGCTGCGAGGCCTGGAATCAAAACAAGAGAAGATGCATATTATACCAAAACAAGCATTGAGAACACTATTTGTTTAGCCTCGCGCTACCACGGAAGCGCCACCCTCTACTAGTGCGATAGATGTACTAACTTGGTGTTGAAATCCAGCGCCCATTTGAATTTTTTAGCTGCTACCTTTGTTGCCATCGTTACACGACTTCGATTTCACTAAAAATAGTACAAACTATTCCCAAAATTTAGAATTTTTTATGGTAGAAAAAACATGCACTGAAATCGTGTGTGTGTTTTTTTCTTTTTGCAGAACATTGACGTTTATTTGACAACCGTATAATGACAGCAGCCTGGATGAGTTGTAGCATTCTGCACCACCTGGGTTCAAAGAATCACGATGTAAACAAACCACAGTTAGCACCGGTGTGCATCAAAGATACTGTACGACAATTTAGTAAAATAAGAGTGTAATTCTTTATTCAATTGGTTTCAAACCAAGAATTGTTAAAAGTTATCACGATGGCGGATGAAGAAGACCCAAAGGAATACCGCTGGGAAACAGGATACGAGAAAACATGGTAAGGAACATCGTGCATCGTTGAGTCTGCTTCAAACCCTACCGATCGATTGAACACATTTGATTCGATTCTAAAAACTTTCCAGGGAAGCAATCAAGGAAGACGACGATGGCCTTATCGAGGGCTCCGTTACCGATATCATACAGAAGGCAAAACGCAAGCGGCAAGCGATGAAACGTGGATTCAGCAAGCTTGGCATGATGCGCCATCTGTACGTGCTACTCGATTGTTCCGAGGCTATGACAGTACCGGATCTAAAGCCAACCCGATTCATCTGCTCGCTGAAGCTGCTTGAACTGTTTATTGAGGAGTTTTTCGATCAAAACCCCATCTCCCAGCTTGGTGTCATTGCAATGAAAGCAAAGCGTGCGGAAAAGATCTCCGAACTGGGTGGCACCTCCCGAAAGCATATTAAGGCGGTGCATGCATTAAACAATGGCGTTCAGCTAGTCGGAGAGCCATCCCTTCAAAATGGGCTGGAGCTGGCACTGAAGACGTTACGCATGATTCCGCAACACGCTAGCAGGGAAATTTTGGTCATCATGGGAAGCTTGACCAGCTGCGATCCCAACGACGTACATCTGACGATAGAAAACCTTAAAACGGAAGGCGTCCGTTGCTCCGTGCTCTCGCTGTCAGCTGAAATTCGAATCTGCAAGTTTCTCTGTACCGAAACTGGCGGTCTGTTCGGTGCTGTACTGGACGATGCGCACTACAAAGACCAATTGCTACAGCACATCGATCCGCCGCAGGCCGGCAATCAGCAGGAATTTTCACTCATAAAGATGGGTTTCCCACATGGTAAAACAGAGTCCGGCAAGGAACCACCGTTGACGATGTGCATGTGCCACATAGACAGTGCCGATGAACCGGCAAAGCTTACCTCGGGTGGCTACCATTGTCCCCAGTGCTACAGCAAGTACTGTGAGCTGCCGGTGGAGTGTTCAGCATGTGGTCTCACATTGGCTTCGGCACCACATCTTGCCCGCAGCTACCACCATCTGTTCCCAGTGCCGCACTTTAACGAGCTACCGTTGGAGCAGCTACAGGTGCAGGAACCACGGGATCCCCCGGTGTCGAATTGTTATGCCTGCCAGAAAACACTCGTGGTTGGTACGGATAAAATGGTGTATGAGTGTGGCACCTGCCAGCAAGTATTCTGTATCGATTGCGATATCTTCATTCACGAAACGTTGCACTCGTGTGTTGGCTGTACGACGATTCCGGCCTCGGCACAAAGCTTACAGGCACGCAAACCAGTGCAACCACCGCACAGCCTATCCGTGATTTAAGCGAGCGAAGGTAATAGAATCACGGTAAGTAATTGCAAATGTCTGAACGTGGTTCAGAAATGTGTATCCGTTAGAGTGCAAACTATTATGAGAAGAAATGCGTCTTAACACTATTTTCCCTTTCGAAATTGTTCCTGTGAAACCCATCCGAAACATAGAGGTGTCGAGGATCACCGGGAATAATACTTTCCTTCTTTGGTAAACTATTGCAATTTTACAAGATGAACCAAATATATCTCATTAATAGGGTTGCTGTCCCTTTGAATTGTTATTAAATTTTTGGGTCTTGATTTATCCATAACTGAACAACTATAATTGGTATTGTGCCACTGGAATCTATAGTCCACAGTCATTCGGTCCAGGAATCGACTTTGAGAAGCGTCACGAATGTCTGAGTATTCTTTTCTTGGTTTCTTCTTCTTGACGAAACGATGTTTTTGGCACTGTTAGCCATTTCTTCTGCCGTCCACTATGGCGCAACAATCTCGAGAGTCCTGTTAATTAGGACTTCCGTGCCTTTTACGCACAACAAGATCAGTTCTATTTGGAGCCTGGGACCTCGGGGGATGGGATTTTGGACCAGCCTTGTCTTTTGAGAAATGTGCCACTAGCATCTTTATGACTCGCCTCCAACGTTCTGTTAAGATCCATGTATTGAATAAATCATTTTTACATGGCCTTAAGGGAGCTAAATACCTTCAGCTCCACGACTACCTAAAAATAGCGCAGTTCACTTTTATTTGTCGATTTATATTAATACTTTGGTATTTTTGTTTGTTATTTTAACTCTGTTGCTTGGCAGAAACTTTTTGAAGCGAATAAAAAATAAATTTTAATATTTCAAATGTTCGGCGAAATAGTTGCACAAACGATTAAAAAGTTTTCAAATAAATCATTTTTTTATTTCAAGAGCGGCATAAACTATTTCAGTTTGGGAGACCTTTTTTGACATACATTGCTGTAATAATTGCAAAACTGTTTTTGACAACTTATTTTTTTAATTCGGCCATTTTCCGCATATGAAAACATATAAAAATGATGTAGAAATACATTAAACGACAACATTTTATACATTTTCGAAGCCATTTTATGTCACCGCTTGGAGCCCTTCGATTGAATAGTCCAGTAGCGAGTTAACCGGTAAGATGGATAAACGGTCGTGGAGGGACCCTTACTGAAGATGATCGAGCTTCAACTAAGTGCCCCACTAAGTGCCCTAATTTAAATTTGGCTCAAGACCTCCGAAAAGCACATCCCCAATAGATTAGTCATGCTAATATGGATGTCACCTACGCATATCTTGTGGCTGTACTGTATCTTACAGTAGGCGGATCAGGCAGCTACCATGGGCCATGAAGACATCTTATGCTCAGAATTATCTGTTAAACCTATCGTGGTGTTTAGGCCACTCATATTCCACATATTCTTCAAATGTGTGCGAGAAAACGCAAACGTTACTCCCGAGCTTTTTTCGTCAGATTGGATTTGGCTACTAGTGGGGATTTGGTTCCAACTTTCGTTCTACTCTAAAAGGTTTGGTTCTCTTGAAACTCTCATTTGGTTGATTGCACTTCTTATTCAGTGCTACGATCGTTTCGCAGTCTTGACCTGATGTAGAAGTCCTCTAAATCGTTCCCAGTCGAGGGTCTTCGTTTGCTAATCCGTAATCTCGTTCTTTATGGCGGACAGATCCATGTCATCACTCATCTCAATTTGGGATGCCATACCTCTTTTGTCCATGTGGACAGTCTAAAAGACGTTCTAGGTTGTCCAGAGTCACTCAAATGGTATGATCACAAGAGCCTGGCGAGTCTAATCCATTGTGCCATAGTGAGTTCGTCATACAATTAACCGAATTCGTCGTTATAGCGGCTGCGATATAGTTTTTCTACACATCCACTGCTACTAGTCCAAAAATCCTTCTCAGAAATTTCTCTCGAACGCGGCTAAGAAAGTTTCGTCAGTTTTGGACAAGGTCCAAGTCTCAGAAGCGTGTGTGAATACTGGGACTATATAAGTCCTATACAATTAGCACATCGACCGTCCCAATGTGTTTTTTGGTGCAAAAACTTCGTCACTCTGTACAATGTCAGGTTGGTTACCAGCACCCTAGCGCCTATTTCAAGTTCAATGTTATTGTCGGTGCTGACCATTGACTCTCTGATGATTGTACAAATTGGATTGGAACAACCCACCTTACTTACTTACTTATCCGGCTCTACAACCGTCTTGGCATGCTGCAGAAGTTCTCCTCTGAACCGCTCAAAGGTCGTGCGCCTTCGTCTGCCAATCCAATATCCCGGTGGTGAACGTTATAATGCTCCACCTCAATTTGGGCCTACCACGCCTCCTCTGTCCATGTGGATGGCCTAACAGGACTTTACGGGCTGGGTCGTCCAGAGCCTGGCGAGTTTAATCCGTTACTTACCCACCATGAACCTACTCTATCCACCACGAAAAATCCTCCGCTTTAGAAAAGGTGTATTGAAACTATCTACTTAGTTGCAACCTTAGTAACTTAGTTGCAACCTTTAAAATATTAGTTTCGATTGAAACAATTGTTATCTAATCGCCCTCTAACAGATGAATAAGAATTTTATAGTTATCTGCCTCCCAGATGTCTAAAGGTCATGTATCGCCTCTGTTAATACTAAGTATTAATAATTGGGAAAAGATAAAAATATCTGGTATCGTTTTTCCCATTAAGCTATTACAGTAAATTTCCGACTTACGTGGTTCTCGACATACGCGGATTTTAAAATTTGACAGTTCTTGTTTTTTTTGTTGTATGGATTTCAATTTGAAATTTATCAATTTCCAAACAATTCGTAAAAGCCGTTAATTGTTTTCATTTTAAAAATTATTTTTCGTAAAGTTTTGTTAAGTTATTGCATTTCATAACTTCAGTTTAATAGGAATATTGATAATTTATATTAGAATTGTCAAAATAAACGTAACATATTCATAGTTGATCCTTTAATTCGCGACATAAGCATTGTGTCAAACGATATTCGACTTACGCGGAAATTCGAGATACGCGGATTTGTCCGGTCCCTATTATCCGCGTATGTCGGAAACCGACTGTACTTACAAAAAGAAAAACATAAAAACCTGTTCCTCTCATAATTTCAGTATTCACCATTTAAAACACACATCATCTTGCCACAATGTAATATTAATTCGCCATCTTCATCGTGTAAAAACGCTTTTTCCCCCATCTTTATTTCCTTCATACCACTTCACCTAAATAACGGATAAAAACGCATGCTACAACCGGTTTTGGTGGTTGATAACAGCTAATGATAACTCCCGGTCCACTGCGACAGCGCAAGTGTGTTTTATTGCATTCTGTTTGGTTTCCCGAAATATTTTGGCGGCATTATGCATAACTTCAGCTGTAGTGTCCAAGATCACGCTACTGTCAGCTGTTTCGTGTGTACCACTTTTTCTCACTACCGCATGAAGAAGTGTACCAAGCGAGGTGTGAAGATTGTTATAGATAAGACAGATTGTATGATGTGGATTCTTAGCTAAACCGTAAAAATGTATGTCAATTTATATACATAAACGTTTGCAGATCGTTATCAAATGATTGTCTCATAGATTTAGGGTATGGTTTTATCTAATCAGTTAAGAAAAAGTTACAGAGCTACAGAGTGCCTATCTAAAGTCCGCCGGTAATCTATCCCTGCACCGTAAACCTATTACTTTCTGTTTACTAACAGATATTTTATGGCTCGAGACGACAATAATAACGTTTATCGGGTTGTTGTAAAACTACGCACTGCAACTCATTCAACACTGCCTGTCGAAAGTGATCCCTAAACACATTTGATCGCCTTTATCTCTGCTAGATCACATCGCCTTGCGTTTGTGATATGATGATTACCATTGCCCAATCACCTCGGTGCAATCTACGGTTTGGCATCAATCAAACCGACTACGCCATGATTGGGTGCTTTGTAAATGGCATATATCCGCCAGACGTCTCCAACCAATTCGAGAGTTTTAGTACTTATCACATGCTTTTTTTCATTAATCTCTTTCCACCGCAGGAGGTACTATTGATTGGCAAGACTGTTCGTTATCGATGCTGATTAAATCTGCATACCACCAACGCACACATACTCAAATTCCATGGGAAATGTACTTGAACTTAAGCGCACTTTCGGTGATTATGGACGACCATCATCAATGCGATAATCCGTTCCCGGTCTGGGGGCTAAATAGCTAATTACCATTCGGTTATTCCAGACATCTAATGGCAAAACATGCTGCCGTCTCGCTCTTCTTGAGCTGTGTATCCGTAATCGATATGGCAATACAGCGATCGTTTGCCGTAGGAATTTAATCTTTTGGAAATACACTCACAGAAGATGATTTTATTGTTCCAGGGAGACAGATAAGAAAGTGGAAAAATAAGATTGTATTACGTTTGCAGGTAGCTGACTGTCCGGTGTCCAAGAGTGATAATACTAAATATTCCTTTTTTTAAATGATCTGCAAATAATTATTATACGCTTTTTAATTACAATAATCAAAACACTTAATGTTACAAATAAAAACTTCGTAGCTTTTCGTTGCATTTAAATCTCTTGATGAGTTTTTCCTTAACAGGGATTCCACCCCTTTTTTGCGTACGGATGCGCACACGTGTGTAAAGCATTTAAATACAGCAAAAAAAAAGTTGAAAGCTCGGTGGGAAACACTCAAACACTTCTAGAATCGCTACCAATATCAACGTTTTTCATATTGCTGCTTTACATAGACCGTAGTCTACGGCTTACCGATATAGTTTCAATGTATTGTTCACTACTTATCTACGCAACAACAGGCAAAAAATCCACCCCGGCACAGCTCCATACTAGTAAAAGCTCCGCCAAAGCGGGCAGGCGGACATGTGTGCACGTCGTGTATCCCCTCCACGGTCCAACGTGCTGACAGCGAGCTTACCTGCACTCACCTGTGGAATTGCTAGAAGAAAAAATGCACATTTCCCGTCCAGACGTCGACCGGTGCGGTTGATTGGTAAAACGTTGTCGCGTCTAACGAAATCTGTTTGCTCACTGCCGTGTTCCTAAAAACCGTTCCACGTTCGTGCGCAGTCGGTGTTTTGTTTTGCTATAGTAAGTGCCTACGATACTTAGATCGTTCTGTTCTGTGGAAGGTTATATTCAAGTGCTATCAGGGCGGTTGCAATCAACAAAGTCCATTTTAAAAGTGTCGCATAGAAGACGTTTCGGTGTTATGCCTTATTAATAGAACACTCTCCCGTACAAAAACGTACAAAACATAAGTGGTATTAGAACTACCTATGCAAAGTGACACCAATGCCGTGAAATTATCGAAAAGCGAGTTGACAATCGGCTTCTAACCGAGGCACACAGCCCATACCAATAGTGTGGCCATTAGTTGGTGGTTTAGAAGCAAAAGTGAAAGCTGTTTGTGGCACCGGAATTTGGTACCCTGAAAATGACTGTTGCAAAACCTAGTCATTTCGAGTCGAAATAGATTAACGTTGGCTTTTTTTATTTTTCAAACCAAAAACTCGTGACAGAATCAATACCGTAGCAAATATAGGGTGTTTTGTGTACAAATGCTTTTGATTCGGAATCTGTGTTTGATTAGTATGCCCATGTGTGATTTAATGTTACAAGGATAGCAAGACGATCCACTTTGCATCCTTCGGCTACCAATGTCAGCGTCTAGCGTCAAACTCCTTCAAAGTCGTCGAGTTTCGTCCACCAGTCTTTTCAAGTGCTTTCAACTTGGTGTTCCCCGGACAGCTTTACGTGGTTGCACATCTAGTTACGATTAGTACCATGGCATTGGCTTTCTGAAGGTTCCAAATAGCTACTTATTACAGTGCTGTATTGTGTATCCCGTGTTGTTGATCGTCAAGGGTTTGTAGTCGCCAGTCTCCGAAAGCCCTTCGGCATCATGAATGGGCGATTCTCTACAGTCAAGCCACGTTAGAAACGTGACCAAAGGGGCCTAATACCTTAAATTGTGCAACAGTGTGTTGTGTACCTGTTTGCGTGTAAAAGCAATTGGCCGGCCGGAATGAATCGATTTGTACTGCACGATCGTTTAGATACGCGAGTGGCTTTTCGATTCCAAATCCAAATATTTACATCGAATATCGCTGACCATTTTGGGGTTTCATGAACCCAATTGAATTCTACAGTAAAACAATTCTTAGTGGATAATACTAAGTAAGTGGAGGAAAAAGCATCTTGGAAGCCTTAAACAGGCCCTCAGTAACTAGACGCTAAACATCTTAAGGTTCCTTAAATTAAGATGATGTAGTATTGAGGTTCAGAACGTTTTGAGAGACAGACACAACCACGATAACTTCGTGAGTTTTGAATTAAACGCCGGAGTGTCTAATATTAGTAAATGACTGCTTTACGGGACTCGTCTTGTCTTCCCTATCGACGGTGTTCTTGACAGTTTATTCTAGATCCAACACTGTAGGTCACTTGTTTTGGTGTAACGACCTACTCGATCATGCCTGCCATTTCTGACTTACCAGACTCCGGATGGAATTCGACAGTTCGATCTCACTGTAGTAAGTGTGTTGAAACATACGAATGAAGGAGTTCGAAACACTCGTCGCGAGGAGTATGAACGACTCTTTTCTCATGAGTGAGTACGAGTTGATTTACATGTCTATTTTACTCACTCATTAGTAAGTCCAAGTCAACATGGTGAGCTGCTTGCAAATAGAATAAGTGAGTGAGTTGAGACAAACATAAGCGAGTGAGTTCAGCCTGAAACGCCATTCCATGTGCGTTTAAATTCTTCACTGAAACGCCTTATAAAATCCCTTGTCCGTTTGACCCTTAATTCGATGTGTTAGTATTGTAGTGTTACGGGAAACGAACATTACTTCCAATATGCATTAGTGAATACCGGCACCTGCATGTAGTTGTATGTATACAGTGTTGAAAATGACAACTGATTCGTTGATGACTTTCAATCGTCATACAAAATTTTATATGTGAGTATAACACATGAAATCGTTTAAATTTACGCTAATGGACAATGCATTTTACCACAGATTCTCATCTGTAGAGGATGGTACATCAAAACAAGATTTAAAAAAATGTGTTTCTGGTTGTTCACCGAGCATGTTATCTCTTTTCTACATTGTCGAACGGTTTGATATTTTTTCCTAAACTGTTGTCATCGAAGCGCCAAAAAAACAAATCGCTCCGGTTTGGTTTGGAAGCGAGAGGAAGAATGGAATCAACGGGGTGTAACTCTCGCCGTATGAATACAGCTGTGCGTCCGGGACGAGTCGTTGATGACTGTTCGACAAGTCTTTATTGCAAAATATCTACTCTGTTTTTTTGCCATTGCCATTTTGGAGCTCGTACCTTGCCATTTATTCGCTGCCATATTATTAACTTGGGTGGAATAAACACGAGAGCAACGCGATGAGATGATTTTTTTTCCCCATGTTGTGCTATTTTGCTGATGCCGCGAGTCATTTGCTTGTGGTTGATGTTGAGTGTTCCGATGCTATTCTTTTTACTTGTTCAGTATGTTGGTGCACTGACAGAGCAAAAAAAACGTCCAAAACAATAACCGAACAACACCTTCGTGATCCATCCAAACCGGTGTCGAGATTCAGCTGAACTTAGTGCTCTGAGATGGGATGTTCGCTGCAAAACTTCTTTCGCTTATTATGACCACACGCTAATGTATTTCGGTGACCTTCGCCACCGTGTCGATTGGGATGCGAATGGGCAAAGTTGGGTTTGTGTGGAATATAAAATGTGTAAAAAATGGTAGAACATAAAATAGCCACATTCTAAAAAGAATTCAACTTGGGTAGGAAGTGTTGAAGGTAACCCGTAGGTGTGTGTATTATTATGTTTTGATCGCTGATCTGATGATCACCAGATACGTAGAAGTTATGCCATCGTAATTGGAGATCGAACCAGATCCACAGTGTTGGACGCTATTTTGTTTCGGTATGACCTTCGTAAAGCCATTTGCATGAAATGTATGTTAAAACGGTATAACTTTATAATTTTTATAAAATGTTTACATCAGATCAATTTATATGTAATTTAAAAATGTTCAACAAACAAAATCTTCAACTTTAGTACATTTTGCAACCAAGTATTAGTGTCTTCTTGGTGACTATTTCCCACACCCTTCACAATCATCATTATTTACGACACAAACACTTCCGTTCAAGTACAGCAATTTGAGCCATTCGTTGCGCGAAGTGAAGGATATTTTTATGGATTCCCCAAGGAGTCATAAAGTGAGTACTATATGCGATTGTAAACCATCCCATCGACTTTCTATCGGAGATGATGAGAGGATTTCATGTAGTAAAAGTAAGTTTTTTTATTTTGAAAAAACACCTTAGACTTCTACGTGTCCTACTTGAGATGGGACTAACTTCAGTGAGTTAATGTTAATAAAAACCGGTTTTTATTTTTTTGTTTTATGCACGGGTCAATAGACTGGAATTAGCATGCAAACCTTGACGGAAAACCCGACCGAAGCAGGTGTTCGGGGGGATTTTTATTTTGGCTAATAAGCTAGAGAGGCGTTTGTGGGATACGTGTAACTGATGTGTTGGTGTGCGTTTTTTTTCTTCTTGATCATTGCAAATGTCAGTTGGGATGTTTTTTGTATGGCGCCTACATCCTAAAATAACTTGGACAGGCAAAAAAGGCATCTGATCAAATGTTTGCATACTGCTATAACTACGTAATATGTTTTTTTTATCTCACACAAGATGCTTCTTCTTCAAACACAATACAGTCATAACCTTCGTTTTCACATTTAATATTATGGTTCGTCCTTCATCTCGAATAAGTGTTGAATGAGAGTTGTGAATATCTCAATATCAATATTCCAGGTACTCCGAAACGGGAAAGCTGTCAGTAAAGCAAGGGGACAATTATCGTCCAATAAGTGAAAGATATATAATCACACATATACTGTGTGCGGGTTAACATCGAATGAAGCAGTGCTGTTTGTGTACGAAAATCGAAAGAAAAAAACTGTTTGTTCACTGTTCACTGTTTTGCATCTGTCTGGCGTAGAGTGTCGGTACTCGTTCCGATCTCATCAAATGGGGGGAGCGAAACAACTCTGCACACTTTTGGCGAGAATGTATCCACTAAAGATGAGACCTTCGGTTCATTTTTCCCCGCGTAATTAACCCACTTAGACGCCCTCGATAGTTCTTAACAGCCGGTAAAGACGCCACCGGCAGCACTATGCTGGATGGCAGTGCAATTCAACAATGAACCGATGAGCTTATCAGCGTCACTAGCAGTCACGAGCCTGTGTTGCTTCATGCAAGATACGGCGAAGCTCGGCACCCCATTACCACTTCGCTGTACAGCGGTACCTTCAGTATGATTTACTACCATCTGATCGATGGCCAATTTGTGCGGTGGCGTAGGGCGGTTTTTTATTGTTTTTTTTTCGGGCTTATCAGGATGGATTGTTTACTACAAGCATTCAGTTAGTCCCGGCTTGATTAAGGATCGATCCATCAAAAAAAGGGTACTATATACAGCGTCATAACCACATCTAAACTTTGCTCTCCATCATCATCTGCCCGAAAAGCAGGAAATGTCTATTGGGCGATGATACTGCCGATAAACCAACCCCCCACTAACTATCATACTTAAAGCAGAAGAAGCCAAACGATTACACGTACCGCGCTGGCTTGTGTGTCGCCGTTCCGGCACAGGTCGTGTGCGCTTTTATGGAATGCAATTAAATGTAGCCTTTCGCGAGATTTGATCCGCACGAGCTGGCCGCAAATCTGCATATTTAAACGGTGAGCAGATGACCACGGTCTACACGTTTAGAGTCTGCCGAAGGAAATGGAAACCATTGTGAGGGTGATTGTAATAAACGGACACGACTCTTAACGTCAGAGCAGTAACGGCAGAAAAACTTGATTAGCTTCATTTCTGCAATTGTAGTGAGCAAATGATGTGAATGAGAGAACAATCACATTCCAAGTAAATCGTCTTTGTGCTGAGAACATTTATTGGTGAACTGATAAACTGATTCAGTGCGATTCGGTGGCCGAGGAGATAGCGGCGCCGGTTTTATACGGCAGGGCCGATGATCGAATCCCATTCGGACCGTTCCCTCGTACGCGATTGGTGATATTTGTAGCTTTTTGTTATATTATCACTTTCATTTTTATCCCATAATGCATGCTTACTCTTCGACCGATGAGAAGTAGCGTATGGGCACGTTTTTACGCTCCCACTTCAACTCGAGATGACGATAACGCTGACAACAAACCAGCACGCGTCCGAGAACTCTTGTCTGTAGCAGCTGGAATGTTATCGCACAGCTCTTATTCAAAGTTCTGTATACAAGTTGATCCGTTTATGGAGTGATACATTCTTTCGGAGATTTATACCAGACCAAGGTTCAAGTAAGCTGTCACAAGATTGGGAGCCTGTTGACTTGTGATATGCAATTGGTAACTTGTTGCTGGGAGTATGACAGTCCCTGTCCCTGAATAACATAGTTTGCCTTTAAACTTAACTGTTTCGCGGTCATGTTTAGCACAAAATTATCACTTCTTCGTTAGCATCCTAAAGATCACAGTTTAGCTACTCTTTATCTGTCGGCTAGCCCATTAATATCAGCAGTTTCTTTGAGAACCATTTGGAAACAATCATATTAGGGCTGGAAATGTGTCTGCTATACAACGGCAGACCTTTGAAACCGGCGGCTTATCAGGTGATGCAAGTCCCTCTTTAATTGAGCTGTCCATGTCCAATTGGAATGTAAATGAGCGCGATTGTGCGTTTGATGGATACGATGCCGGATTTCATTCGCTATCAGTATGCGCTACCCATCGTATCGACTTGTCGAACGGGACGGTATGTTGGGTAATAGATTGCTGATTATGTTGTGCTATCGACAGCTTCTGGCTGTTTGTTAGGAAGGTGCAACTTGATCACATTGGTATTATGGTCTTTCTTTTAAGGTAAATTCTATAAATCATTGTCAAGACAGTCACAGCGATGTTACTTCCGCTTGTTTTTGCGTTCATTGTGTTTTGAAAATGTAAATGAGCTTACCAACAACAAATTACCCTTAGCGTCAGTCATCCGATAGCCAACCTCTTTGAGTTCTACCTCCAGATTTGGTGGCAATGCCATCTTTTAATGTTCAACTTCCTGTAGCGCGGTTAACGTTAGTGGAGGCCATCGTGCGGACGCCGCTTTCACTGTTTGGTCGTTCACCTTCTGGAACCACCAGTAGGAGCTACTCGCGGAGCTACAGATGACACACTGGCACAGTATCAAGGCGGTTCGGGTGGACCCGCGAAATGAAAGCGAATGAGACGAGCAAAACAAAGCTGATAGTTGTCTGCCTGTTTGTCTGGCCTTACGATGCATCGCTGGTCAATGAAACCCGCTCATGGTATATGCGTTCGCGATCGCTCGAAAGCTGGAAGGGGGGTGGGGGGGTGGTGGGTTTGGACTGCCATCTGTCATTTTCGGGGAGCTGATCCGAACCGCACGGAGAAGGGTGAGTTGCACGGTGCATACATCAACAAACGCGTTCAGTGCATTCGGTTCACTGACCGTCCTTGCACTAGCTCAACCATTGGAGCATGCTTTGCGACATTGATTCCACAAGAATCACGGCACCATGGCGGAGTCGTTCGAAGTCTGTCCTCCGAAGTGTGTCGATCATATTGCACCATACAACGGCATCGCTTTCGCACGATGATGACGATCCCTATCGATAAAACACTATCATCGAGTGTTTCTAATTGATTCTCAAACACACTCTACTGTCTTTGGAAACTGGTTCTAATCGGGGACAGAGATGACAAGTCCGGGAAGTGATCGGTGTTTGGCACAGTAGGCGAATTGTGTAATAATTTAATTACACCACACGTATGAAAGAAGTGATCGTTTTGCCCCGATCACAGTAGAAGCACTTTCGCATAAGTGACTGTTGCTGCATAGCATACGTCTGTCTTCTGCGATGGGTTTAGCGCTACCGTTTTCAAAAGTGCAGTAAGCTTCATTCCCATTTACGGCACTGAATTAAGCGAAAGCTTTTGTGCAGGTTATTCTACCCTAATGGAATGAAGCAAGTGAGATCTTTGCGATCAGATGAGAAGCTGCAGTTAAGTATGGAGTGAAAAACAACTTTTGAAAGCTTTCAGAATGTGCAAACCTTATTTAGCATTTAATTCGCGTAAACTAATCAGAAACGCAAACAGTTGCAACCAATTAAACGCAATCATAAAAAAATGATAACTCCATAATCAATCGACTGTATGAATGGGGGGGTGTACTAATATGTCCAATCAAACCTTTTCATTGTCGACGTCGTTTATCGTCCATTTGTGCTGTGTTCCTACATTCAGAGCTATGTTTGCGTAAAACGTTAGACGTAATTTACACCCCTTATTGCACGCCGCATTAAGCGCCATATTTGATGTTTCTTGCGTAGGTAGCATGCGTAGCTGGCAGGTGTTAACTAATGGAACAAACGATTGTTGGTGTACTGGTCATAACTGGGGCTTTAAATTGGTGTTTTGTTTAAACTGTGTTCAACAATTGTGACTTATACGTTCCAAACACGGCTAATGTAGCTGTCTTAACAAGTGGCAGCTGAAATTGTCTTAGAGGGAATAACTTTATTCTTACGGGTTAGTATAACGATGGTTGTAGCTGTACGCCTTAAGTACTTCTTGGGACCGTGCCCAATAGGTCATTGCAATTCAATATCACGAACAGTTTGTCAGCCGTCAAGGTTTTATCTCGTGCAAGTTCTCTCAACCTTACCGCGCTAGCTTGCGTGGACTGGAAACGAACGCTAAATTAGTACGCTTGACGAGTTTTGTTCAGGTTCCAGTCAAACGAGTTCGTACCGACCCTTATTGGATTGCATTGACATGCAAATAACGGGCGCTGCGTTCTAAAGCGAACTGACGACATACACGAATTAATGCTACCGTCCATTTTGATTCCGGATTTCAATGTATTCTTTTCGTTGACCTTGTTCCTCGTGATTACTCCCACACTAGTGTACCGGAATGCCATTGTAGAGAATTTTTTCCAAGAAACGCGTAACAACAAAGCTAAATTGTTATTTTAATACGAAAAAAATGATGATAGTCACTTCCGTACACTTTCAGCGAGTAAACGACCAACTCCGGTGATAATGAGTACGTTGATACATAAAAAAAAACCTTTACGCTCTACATGTCACCGACCTGAAGTGCTTACATTTGAATTTAAGAAATTAGCTTTTCGAGCTGTCTCGCGACAGGTGAAAGTAGTTCGTTAATATCTCCACTTAAGAGATGGCAGACAGATGACCAACTCGCATGCTTTGGAACCAGTCGTGGATTAGACGAATGCTCGAATGGAATTACCGTATTTCGGTCCGTTACACGCACAAGGCATCCGATTTGATAGCCAAACGAAATTGATCGACCGTTGCCAATTCGTAACTTCCGCAATACTGCTCGCTTGGTTGCCTCGGTTTCGACTAATTTATGCGCGCGCTAATGTGCCATAATGTTGCCCCTATTACACCGGTCACTTTCTCATGTGCATTATCTTTCCCCACTTCCCAGATAATCTTCACCAGCGCGGATCATGCGTGCAGAAGGCTCTTTACGTCGGTTCTGGACGGCGCTGACGCGGAAGAAACAGAATGAAGACGACGGTTCCGAGTCGAAGCTGGCACGCGTCCTCACACTGCTTGATCTGACCGGGCTCGGTGTGGGCAGTACGCTCGGACTGGGTGTTTACGTTCTGGCCGGTTCGGTGGCACGCGAACAGGCCGGTCCGGCTGTGGTTGTTTCGTTCCTGGTAGCGGCCATCGCTTCCGCCATTGCCGCCCTGTGCTATGCCGAGTTTGCCGCCCGTGTACCGAAGGCTGGATCCGCCTACGTCTACAGTTACGTGAGCATTGGCGAATTTACCGCATTCACGATCGGTTGGAATCTGATCTTGGAGTACGTGATCGGTAAGTGTTGAATGGATGCAAACGATCGCTAGGGAAAAAGAAGAGCTTCACCGTGTACCATCTTACAGGCACGTCCAGTGTGGCCCGCGGTATGAGCGGCTACATTGACTCACTGGCTGACAACAAGATTAGCAAAGCGATGCGCGACGCAATGCCGATGGACGTCGACTTCCTGTCGGACTATCCGGACTTTTTCTCGTTCATCGTGGTGCTGATTTTGGCCGGACTGCTAGCGTACGGTGTAAAGGAATCGACCCTGATGAACAACATCTTCACCGGCGTGAATCTGATCGTGATAGGCATCGTGCTTGTTGCCGGTGGCATCAACTGTGATCCCGACAATTGGACCATCGATCCGAAGGATATTCCGCCGGAATACAATGGTGGAGCGGGCGGATTTGCACCGTTCGGGTTTGCCGGCATAATGGCCGGTGCTGCCAAATGTTTCTACGGGTTCGTCGGGTTCGACTGTATCGCTACGACGGGCGAGGAAGCGAAGAACCCGGAACGCAACATTCCACTCGCGATCGTGATCTCACTCATCATCATTTTCCTCGCGTACTTTGGCATCTCGACGGTGCTGACAATGGCGCTGCCCTACTATCTCCAAGACCCGGAAGCACCGTTCCCGCATCTGTTCGAATCGATTGAATGGTACGCCATCAAGTGGATTGTATCCATCGGGGCAATCTTCGCACTCTGTACCAGTTTGCTGGGTGCTATGTTTCCGCTTCCGCGCGTCCTCTACGCAATGTCCTCCGATGGAATTATCTACAAGAAGCTTCAGACGGTTCACCCTAAAACGCAAACACCCGTACTGGCGACGTTACTGTCAGGTTTGCTGGCAGCTATCATGGCGGCCCTGTTCAATCTACAACAGCTGATCGATATGATGTCCATCGGTACGCTACTTGCCTACACGATCGTCGCCGTTAGTGTGCTGGTTTTGCGTTACCAGACGGAGGAACTGCTCAACAGCTCGGAAATCAGTGTAACCATACCCGAAGTGATACGGCAGCTACTGAATCGTGATCGTCTTTCAGAACCCACAAAGCTATCATCGGCAGTGGTGAAGTTTAGTGTTTGTATTTTCGGTAAGTGGTAATCATTAATCACTTAATTCATTCCTATATTAATTTAGACACTATCGTAAAATAATTGTTTATTTCTACAGCCGCGTTCGTCTGCGGGGCCTGTGGTATTCTAGTTCCGGCTGAGGACTACATCAACGGTGACTATCCAGGCGTCATCGCAGGTCTCGCAGTGCTCGTTGCCGTGCTCGTAGGATTGTTCATCATCATTTTAATGCAGCCAACGGATAGCATTAAGCTAACGTTCAAAGTCCCACTGGTGCCCCTGTTACCGCTGATTAGTGTGTTCTTCAATCTGTACCTCATGTTCCAGCTCGACTCCGGCACCTGGATTCGGTTCGCCGTTTGGTTAGCGGTCGGATACTTCATTTACTTCAGCTACGGCATCCGCCACTCGATAGAGGGCGAACGATTGCTCACAAAGACCGAGCTCGCGGAATCGAAGGCGAACGGTATCGATAACACTGGGTACGATGGGGCTTCGGATGGGATGGACCGAAAGAATTCCAACCAATTCCAAGGTGCACCAACGTACGCAGTAGCGAACGAATCGATGTAGGTGGGGCGATCGTTCTAATCTTCCTCCATAGACTCTGGACGGTCGGGTAGTGCTCGGGAGGCGTCAGGATAATTACCGGACGAATCAAGCGGTCCATTCAGTGTAAGAATTAGCTAAGTACAAAACGAACGGAGAGCATGTAAAACAAAACAAACTACCTAGTGCGTACAGGGCAGGACGAGATAATCCGCACTTAAAGTGATTGTGATAATTATTGCATACTAGTGGTTTAAGGTTCGAAATAGAAACGTTTGCAAAAATCCAGAGCTGCCGTTTGTTTTTAAAATTACTACTTTTGTTACTTCATTTCCATCTAAGCTGTTACATTATGCCTACAAACGTAAACTCCTATTTCTAGATATATGAGTTCATCATTTGATTGGAGGCAAATTACACTAATCTACGTGTAGTGAGTATTGTAAAGCATTGTGCTTTAAAACGCATCCCGTCCGATAACGTCTATGACGAATGAGACGAACAATAAATCAATCAATAAAAATGCGCGTGTACAACATTTTACCGTACCGAATCGAGTAAGCTAACCGCTCCGTCATCGGTTTATCCGATAAGAAATGTTAACATTATTGGTCTGCCGGTAGCTGTCCTCCTCCATTGTTCGGTGGGTGGTATTTATGAACCATTCAGACACACAAAACTCATTCATCAACTACGTCTCTTTGCGATGAAGGCGATGACGAAACAACGAGTTCATTGATAAGACTTTTTTTCTCGTTTTATCTATTTAAGGGCCAACAGTTGTAAATTAGTTACTAATTAATGTTTGCGTTGTAACGAGTTAGGGAACATTCACTCATTACGTAACTCGAAAATGAGGTTTTTATTCCTCTACCCCGTTTTTTGTCACAAAAATTAACTTTTCAAGACCTACCTCCCCTCCCATTTATCTATCCATTACATTGCGATTTGGTGGTGTTTGAGCTGCTCCCCTCTCCCTTGGCTTTATAAATAAAAAATCGAAGATTGTCTACGAAATTCCCGTTGTAAAAATTACGCTTCAAATCCACATTAATGTTAATAATCAGGATTCTCCGTAATATTGCAATATTTTCCGCCTATACACTCCTTATCATGCATGCAATGCAAATTCTAAAGTCTAAAGTCTCTTCTTCTTCTTCTTCTTTGGAGTAACAACCTTACTCGGTCATGCCTGCTATTTCAGTCCGGATGGGATCTTTGTAATTTATGGGATAAGTTTGTAATTTAAAAGTTTGCTGTTAACGAGTGTCATTACATCAATTTACCAGAACCTCAGAAAACATAGTTTTTTTCATTTCATTTTATCATTTTTTTTGCATAGAATAAAGGCTGTACATTCGAAATTAAAAATAAACTTAATTAATTACTTAAATTTACTTACGATCCACTCAAAGGGCACTATGCACGGTTTTCGGATATGAAAATTATAGGGATAGAAAATTATTAATTATAGGTATTGAACTACTTATAAGTCTGATTAGCTACTATCTGACCGTACTTACTTAGCGGTTAGAAAGGAGACTGATCTCAGATCTTTTCTCTCTGCCTGAGAGCAGGAGCGCTCAGCCTCGGATGGCTCGCACACCTGCCTGATCCTACCCGTATGCTTTCTTATTATAAATATCTTCATTTGTTTCATGTTGTTCAGCACCTTTCGTGAATTTGTTGAACAACTTAGTGATCACAATTTAAAACATAATAACAATTCCGTTTCGTCGATCTTCAATCACTGAAAAAAAAATCAAGTACTTGTTGTAAGTACTATCAACATAGGACTCGACCTCGATAGGATCACTTGCGCACAATTATGTTTGTAATATCCCTGAATTTCTTCAAATTTTCCTCGGATCAACCGAATTCCCTGTAGAACAAATACGTCACTTTGCCTTTGGTTTTCATGTTTAATTTGTGTTGCACATTACGTTCCATCCTGATGCTGAAAGTCTGGAACAAGGCTTCACTTTGACGCTCTGAAATTCCTCCAGAAGGAAGAAAATGTTTTAAAAGAGTGCTGTATCTGATGGTAAAGTTATAGGACAACACGAAGTCCTGGCATAGTTGTAGATTTGGCAATAAAGCTTAATTATTTACTGTTATTCTATCGCTTGCACAATAGTTAATATAAATTGGCTGCCCTTGCCGAACAAATTTTAACAAAGCTTAATCAAATTTTCCAGTACACTCGGGTATTGTTATAATTAATAAGATGATAAGCAATTCGTATGAAACGTCTCAAAATGTACTTCATTTTAAATACGTATGAGAGAGTGTTTGACGATCTGGTCACCCTTAGCCAGGATCCATGTTTACCGTATCGAGAGATTGCAGAGATGTTTTATCAAGTTTGCTGCCCGCAAGATCCTTGGTAATAGCATCTCAGCACTTCCTTGTTACGAGGATAGATGCCAGTTGTTAGGCTTGCAGGCCCTAGAAACTCGCTCAAACCTGCTTCATCGATTCTCTCCTACTTTACCACATGAATGCACCAATATCGCTCATCTGTGTGAATCATTCCCTTTTACACATCCCCCCATATCGCACAATCCCCTTCCTAATTCATATTCACTGCATATTTAGCTTAGGTTAGGGTTAGTCTTAGTGTTTAAGATATTTGTTCAACCACTAGGCAAACTTTTGAAATATATCGAACTAAAACCGTGTCTTCTAAGCAAAATAATTGTGTGCTACGTAAAATAAAATTATGACCCTTTACACCATATGTAACAAATCATAATGCCAGAACAACCCCCCTTCCCATTCCTAGAAGGGTTACGTAATAAATGGATCTCCCTTTAATTAAGACTTTTTTTTCTCAAAAGAGCAAAGCGCTGCACACATATTTAGCAGTGCGCCTACGCTTAGGCTACCCGCAACGCAGAGATCGTACTTGCTTTGGTAACGTAATAAAAAATAAAGAAAACCCTGCCTTTGCTTCTAGTTCCTTTACACATCACCACATGTTGATCGCCTGTGCGAATGTGAAAGTGGATCAAAATATACATCCGGATATAAAATGGTACCGTACACCTATTGGAGCCACACTCACACCTCTGCTCATCTGTCGCGTCAGCTGAGCGTTCATCGCTTTCCGGTGGTGTGTTTGTGATACAAGTCCTTTTAACACTGATGCTGCCCATTCAAAGACACCTACGGTTCCCGATCCGCTCTGAAAATAGTCTCAGTCTTCGAGTGTTGAGTATCGCGCTAACATTGCCCACCGTGGGGATACTACTGACCATTCGGACTTCCTGTTGAGTACACGCACAGTGCATAGAGTTTCCAATCTTACGATCTGACCGTCACAAAGTGTTGTGGTCGAAAATTGTCCAAGTGATTACACTGCTATCAACAATTACGGCGCAAGACCGGTATGTGATGGAAAGAGTGCGAAGTTATAAGTTTCCATTAAAAATGTTTAACATTGTGGATCCACAGTGAGAGCGATTACCTATTCATGCACGCTTCTAGCGTTATTTGTATCGTTCCTCCCCGGAAGGGTAGTACCGTTTGCTTTGATCAATGTTACATAAATGGCACATGATGGGCGCAACGAATTAACCTACGTATGAACTTTAAAAAGTGAAAGCAAGGGTTTTTTTATTCGCCTATAAAAACGCGTTAGCGTGAGTACGTTATCAAGTTGTGACGTGCGTCAATATCCCGGGAGAAGAAATGTAATGGAGACGCATGGTGTCGCACGTTTTTGATGTTCCGCTTGCCTCTCCCGCTCATTGGTGTCATTCTTGGCACGTCGACCCAAGCACGCTACTGTTTGACAGCTGAACTATAAAGCACGCGTTTAGTGATTGCATCAATGTAGGCGTCGTTGGTAGCATCACATGAAGGGATCATAGCACTTTTTGGTATTCCGTTTTCTTTTTCTTTCCAACTTTTTTTATTTTTCATTTTCCTTACGGTTGAAGGTCTTGGTCACCGAAATATAAGCGACATACACTGTGGCATAATGATTTGAAATGTATCGAGCGGAGAGTTGAAAAGGAAACGAGATAAATGTTAGCGGCGAGTCGATTCGATTGCATCCGCACGGGTCTCGCTATAAATAGGGTAATTATTTACAAACGTATTCAAATCATGCAGCACCACGCGACCAGACGAGTAGCGTAGCTTGCTGTTTCGCACCACGTTTTAGGATGGGACCAGCAGTGCAATGGGAGAGAAACGTTTCATCAGCAACGCTTTTACAAATTTCAGACCTTCAGCCAAACGGACAGATTTCGTCCATTACTTTGTCCTAGGTCAATGGCACCTAGAGCCGCGTAGGGAGTGTTCGTTCTGTGTGCGGGTGTACTAAATTACCACGAAAATGATTTTCTTTGACGCGGTGTGGTGACGATGACAGGCAAAGGAATGTGAATGTGCACGGGGAAACGAGTGCAGCAAGCAGGACCTGGCGCATAAATCGGCCACGAACGCATTTTCCCAACTTTAGGCAGGGGAAACGATTGCACTTGCAATGGTTCGTACACAGTATCCGACTCATACCGGCAACGGAAGCGTGTGTAAAAATGTGTTTTTTACATAAATTTTATTGTTGTGACAAATTCGCCCGTTGTATCCAATGGAGCTGATTTTTTTTGTGTGACTGTGGACGATGTTTATATTGTGACGGGTCGAGAAATTGGAGCATTTTGCATTTGGATTCCTTTTTCCGCCCGTCCACCGACACCGGCTAGTTTCGTACGGTTGATCGCACAAAGAAACTTATTGTAGCGTAAAATAAGGACGTCCTAGAACTATCGACGTAGAAATCGATGCTAAAAGTGTAGCGTTTGTCGCGAATAAGGAGACTGCATTGTCAGCATCACTGTACTCAATGATTGATTTGACAAGCAGAAGAAACGGTGCCAACGTGTCCGTCCCATAAATAATTCTGCCGTGTTGGAAGATCCCGAACGAAATGCTTACGACATGCTTAATAATAATTTAGCAACACAACTTAAGCCTAAAAGTGTGATTTTGTCTTCCTGTTTTGGCATTCAAACCCAAAATGGGGGAAATAAATGAACGAAGTAAAAATCGATCATCTCCGATCGACAACCTGTTCCAATCATTTTGAAATATCTACTTCCCATTTGCCCGAAAAGATTGTTTAGCACCTTCGTACACGCTCTCGTCGGTTTGTTTTTAACCATTTCATGCAAGCCCGGGCAAGGCAGGCGACCCATCTTTATTGACATTTTTGCGTGTGCAAACAGTCTGCTGTAAGTGAACAAAGTGTAACTCTTCGTTAATCGTTCAGTGTGTTATAATACTGTGTAACGTTGGAACGCTTTTAATTGTGTCTGAATATAGTATCAAACCAACTAATGATAATATTAAAAATGTCTTTTGCAGGTGACGAATCAAGCAAAGGAATGGAAAGTTTTTGGAAAGCTATCTGCCGCAAGAAACCAAACAACGACGATGGAAGCCATTCGAAGTTGGCCCGCGTGCTTACGTTACTCGACCTAACCGGGCTCGGCGTTGGCAGTACGCTCGGTTTGGGTGCCTATGTGCTGGCGGGTTCCGTTGCGTACGAACAGGCCGGCCCCGGTGTGGTAATTTCGTTCGTAATTGCCGCCCTAGCGGCGGCCATCGCCGGTTTGTGCTATGCCGAGTTTGCGTCACGCGTTCCGAAAGCGGGCTCCGCGTACATCTACACCTACATCACGATCGGTGAGTTTGCCGCGTTCACGATCGGTTGGAATTTAATGCTGGAGTATATTATCGGTGAGTAGTTCATTTCACCCCTGGAAGGAGAGCCATTTTGTGATGTTCATTTTGGTCCCCGCACAGGCACTGCGAGTGTCGCGCGAGGCTTGAGCGGATACATCGACGCACTGATCGATCATCGGATGGGTAACGCGATCAAGGATGTGATACAGATGAAGGTTAGCTTCCTGGCGGAGTATCCGGACGTTTTCTCCTTTCTGGTGGTGCTGGTGATAACGGCACTGTTGGCGTACGGTGTGAAAGAATCAACACTACTGAACAATCTCTTCACCGGGGTGAATTTGATCGTGATTGTGGTCGTGTTGGTGTCCGTGGGTATTAAGGCAGATCCGGCCAACTGGGCCATCAAACCGAATGATCCGAGCGTACCGGTCGGCCTCAATATCGGTGCAGGTGGATTCCTTCCGTATGGTATAGCGGGCGTGATGGCTGGAGCGGCTAAATGTTTCTACGGCTACGTCGGTTTCGACTGTATCGCTACGACCGGCGAGGAGGCACAGAACCCTTCCCGAAACATTCCACTAGCCATCATAGCGTCGCTGATTATAATCTTCCTATCGTACTTCGGTGTGGCAACCGTGCTTACGATGGCCCTACCGTACTATCTGCAAGACCCGATCGCACCCTTCCCGCGCCTCTTCGACTATCTTGGGTGGCAGGAGATCAAGTGGATCGTGTCGATCGGTGCAATCTTTTCGCTCTGCACTAACTCACTCGGCGCGATGTTCCCGTTGCCGCGGGTACTGTACGCCATGTCCTCGGACGGTATCATCTACAAGCAGCTGCGTACCGTCCATCCCAAAACCAAGACGCCCCTGCTGGCCACGATCCTTTCCGGCCTCTTTTCCGGTACGATGGCGATGCTGTTCAATCTGCACCAGCTGATCGACATGATGTCGATCGGGACACTGCTGGCGTACACGATCGTCGCGGTCAGTGTGCTGGTGCTGCGATACGAACAAAACACCAACTTTATCGTCAGCGCACAAACCAAATCGTCCACCGTGGTGAAACAGCTGTTCAATCTGACCTGTCTCACCGTTCCGAGCAGCTTGTCATCAGATATAGTGAAGGTGTGCGTACTTATATACGGTAAGTTTTACCCTTGCCATATGTTATAAATTCTCATTGTTTGGAACCGGTAGAAGAGTAGTTGAATAGTTAATTCTCAACTCATTCTTTACAGCGATCGCTATTAGCGTCATCAGTGCGATCTTGGTACACGCTCAGGCATATATCAGCAACTATAATCCACTGTTCTGCACGTTGCTAGCGGCTATGACCATTATGGCGATACTGCTAACGCTCATCATATCCTGCCAACCGACCGAGGAGCGACAGCTTACCTTCCGTGTGCCTTTCGTACCGTTTGTTCCACTGCTCAGTATATTTGTGAATGTTTACTTGATGTTCCAGCTGGATGCGGCCACTTGGGTACGATTTTTAGTCTGGCTGATCGTTGGTTTCATCATCTACTTCTCCTACGGCATACGACACTCAGTTCAAGGATCGGGCAGTCAGACACTCTCGGAGAGTCAGCTGGATATACCGTTCGCCATGTTCACTACCGTAAAGCTGTAGGGTTAAAGGTAGTAGCCCGAATTCCTGAGAACAGGATGCTAGTATGATCAAGACATTAGGGTACGCTGGCAGCAAACAGATGCACATAGACATAGTGTACTAGAGGAAGACTAGAGTGATCATCTTTATTTATAAACAAAGAAGAAACATTCACCGGTAAATGTGCAACCATTTAGTTCAGCTTGCGTGACACGTCAGGGCATTAAACGGAACCGTTTTAGGTTAGGTAACTCGGAAAGATTGGAGGTAGTGCGTTCGCCAGTGGCTTGTTACTTTTTCTTCTGACTTTCATCCATCACAATGCGCTCCACAGGAAAATGCTCTACATGTGATAAGCGTTCTTTTTTTTGATGTTAGGAAATAGTGTAATATTATAGATGGGAATTTATTTTGAAAGCTTTTTGGTAGGGAACTTTGCACAAATTAAACCAAAGGCTTCCAATAAACTGTCAAGCTGATGATTTCCATAGTTGATGTTTGTCAACTCACCGTACAGTTCGCCTTAAATCTACTCCGTTTCGCACGGCACAAGAATTTGTTGCACCATTCACACTGTATGTATACATATGCGTGCGAATAAATGCAATAAACACGAAGTTCACTGTTACGTTATGTACGAAACCAAAACAACAACCGGATGGAATGAGGCGTGCGAAAATTGGGTCATCATTTGCATCGACCGCACAACGCTCGGAAAGGTTCAAGAACATTTCTTCGCGTCCGGATGGTGATCTTGACGCTCCGTTGTGACCGTTGATGTTCTTCTGCGTGGATGAACCACGCTGCCGACACGTTCTAGCTCCCGTCACGCTGGATCACGTCACAACAATTCATCCTCAACGGCTTTTGGCGGTGCGATAATGTCATCGCAAGGGAGGAAAAGCGGTGAAGCACTGTTACAGTGCCGTTCGCTAAGTATCGGCGCCTGCAAGAAATGGAGTGCACATGGTTTCCGATCGAGCGTCAAGGTTACACCCGTGTATGTAGATCGTTACTTTCTCTTTCGGTGTCAATGTCAGCACGGTTGGCGTTGGGGCTAGGTTGGATTAATCGCCCAATACACACATCGTTGTTCATCGCCTTGGCAGAATGTGAAGCAAGAATATTGCTGTAAATAAATTAGCTTGGGAAACTGTTTTGCGACAGTGTTTAAATGTTGGTCTTTTTGCTTGCGGTTTGCCTTCACAAGAGAAAAGTGCCTGAATGTAGGCAATGCGGATAGCAGCGCGGTGAGCTGACGATGCACGCTGTAAGCGGTGTCGATCATTTGCAGTTTCCCTTTTTATTACATTTTCAATAGTTTGATGATGTTTACCGTATACGTTTATACTGACGTGAATCGGTTTTTGGAATAAGAACATGGTTGTAACGAACCGCATATGTACAAACACACACCAGTAAATAGTTATCTGTTATCGATTTGGATGCTGGCCTCCATACGCTAACCTTGAATTGTTTCATCGTACCGTCGTACTCGAACGTGTAAGAACAATCAACACTTACACTCTGAACTCTGCCGACCAGATCGGTAGTACAATGTCAATCGGTGCTATTGACTACGGCGTTCTGGGTCCTACGAGATAAGCGTAATCTTAACACCCGGCGAGCAAAAAAACAACAACTCGGAAGCCATATGATGACCACTGGGAGCGGAAAAGCACAGACCGCACACTACTACACAGCGGAGCAGAGAGCCTCGGTGAGCGAGAGAGAAAGCGAAGCTGGTGGCACTACCACGGTACTACTACGGTCGGTTGCGTACGGTGCGTTATTCCACTCGAGACACTGCGCGCGCGAGACACCCGCCAGTTGGTTGTGCTCCGTCGTCGAAGGTATCTGGACCGTGTGATGTAAACACAACAGTGTGCTTTGGGCTACCGTTAGCTACAGTTTGATCATGATACAGGTCCTCAGTGACAGTAAGTGAGCGGTACTGCTGTGTCCTGTGTGGTGTAGCGAGATGCACGGCTATTTGTTTCATCGTAGAACGAAGTGCTTTAAATGATCAGTGCATTTGAGTGGAAGCAGTAAATCCTTACATACAAAGCGTTTAACGATCAGTGTTTATTTTTTGTTCTGGTTCATAAGATTGGGCCCATAAAGTAGGCAAAGCAGAGCAGAAAACGGCCCGGAAAGCGTTACCCGTGATGAGTGTGGTTTGGTCATATGTACGTGCAATGTGTATCAACCGATAATGGACTTTAATTGTGGGCGATAGAGGTTGTGCATTGATTGCCCCTGTATTTGAAGTGATGTGTATCATTAGTCACCGGTGATAACGAAAAGCAGTGCCTTTGGTTTCTGGAAGAAGAAGAGAAAAATCGACTACGTGCATCACGTGTGCTGTTGTTGTCGTGAAAGCTGTTTTGTTGTGTTTAAAAGGACCTTCAGAAGCTCCTGCGTTTGCGACGCTACTCATCACCAACCAAACCGTCCTTCGCAACAGTGGTTCGGAATTGGAGGTTGGTCGTTTTTTTCCCCACCGGTTAGTATCTGCGCACCTGGATGATCACCTGACGGTAGAGAGGGAATTGCGTACAAAAACCAAACTGACTCACGAAATACTTCGTTGCCCTGAGATAAACAAACGGCCAGCGATTGATGAAGTACGAAGTGTACGAGCGTGTTGTTGCCGACATGATGTAGGACCTCCAACGCTCTTATCAACCTTTTCCACTCTGCGAACAAGCATGTTGATTGGGGTGAAAGAATGTCGGTTCACGAATCACGACCCTCGGTACCCTCGAAACCCCTTTCGTGTCCCACCCAGACGTTACCACGGCGCACAGATAAAATGATGCGCACAAATAGCGCAGTTGAGATACTGCAGGGAGAACGTTACATTATTTGGTAAACTCTTTCCGTTCGCAGTTCCATCGGCAGTTCGCTGTCTGCAATGTCTTCGGGAAGCTCGCAATGGTCTGAATTTTCCCTACACGATCTAATTCATCGTTTTCTAATAACATGATTCAGACATTACCGGTTCCAGAGCAGCTACCTGCTTCTTATCTCTAAAGATGCTACTCATGAGAGATTACGATTATAGCTAACATGGCTCGTATGTCATCTCCTGCGCGGAGGAAGTGACATGAGGCAATTACACAACACCGCAAACCTGTTGATTCTAGTCGTAATGCGCTAGAATTGAGGTGACTGTTTTTCCCTGTGTGTTTTTTTATTTTATTGTGTAACAACTTCCATCACACGATTGTGGTATGTAGTTGTGTGGCAGTGGTTCTTCTAAGGAAATACTACTCATGCTTGAGAATAAAAGAAGGTGCAAAAATCAGTTAATGAAACGATGACCTGCAGTCACTGGCCGCGTAAGGAAACCATATAACTTGCTGCAATGTAGGGCGGAAGCTTTCAGCATTGAGCTGAGCATTGTTACATTTGTATTTGTACAGTTACTGACGTATACTTGAAGATACCACATCGTGAATGAAGTGTTCCTTAAATATGAAAAAAAAAGCTCGGCGTACTAGCCAAATTCATTCGCTGTGTTAGCATATGGAACCTTTGTGCAGCGGTTAAACAGCACAAACGCTGTACCGTTCGTTCATTACGCTAAACCTCATCGTCACCTTATTTTAATTGTTCATATCAATATGCAGTATCAAGTTTTGTATTATGTTCTTTCCTTTAGGCACTTAAGCTAGTTTGGCACTGTTTATGCAGGCTTAGTCATCTTTCTTTATATATAAATGAATGTTTTTTGGATGATCTGTTTCCTTTTTGTTCAAGGAATGTTCAGAAAAATCGAAAAGTTGGAAAAATCCCAGAAGAAAGTATGGAAAATTTAAAAAATTAAAAACGCACTAATCCTGGGAAATATTGATGTAATATTTAATATTCTAACATAACATTCTAACAACCAAATCAACTTGTATGTTGATCGTACACGATTTGGAATGACTGCCGATTGAAATTTGAACAGTTTGAAATGACTGCTGGAGGCAAAATTTAATGTTGCACATATTCTCTAGTATGGCTGTCTATTACTAGTGAGAGAATTAACAGTAAGTGGAGAAGGCGGCCGCTATGGCTCCAAACGACTGCAGGGTAGTAGCTTGAAATCTCCTTTATCACTTATATCCTCTAATCTTACTGAAGTTGACTTGGAAATGGAGGTAGTGTAAGCCACAAGCGGAATGAAAATCTGGAGCCTCCATCGGCGTCCCGGACACATAGAAACCAGGCCAGATCTTACAAAGGATAGGCGAGTTAGAGGAGTGCAGATAACTATGATCTTCGGGACTACAAAATGGAAAATAGGCAGAGATGTCTCACTTTTTGTCAGTTGATAGTGACCCCGACTAGATGGCCTACTCCGTCTGCCATTAGATCCGTCACTTATAGAGAGACCTCCATCAAAGTGGGGCTATACTCTACATTTTGGTGCCCTGAAGATCGTCAACATTTTCAAATCACGCGCCTCCTCCCCCCCCATGGCTTCCCTACATAATCCAGACTTCCATAGTAGTGATTATAAAGCCCTAACTTTCATTCCACTAGAGTCATGCAATAGGATAGATCCAAAACGTGAAAATTCAGTTTGACTTGAAACGATGGACTTGAACGTTAGTTTAAGCGATGAAAAAAAACAAAAAACAAAATTACTTCAATCGATCTTTAGTCCATTCAGCCATAATATATAACTATAGTTCCCTAACTATAGTTTTGGCAACTAAAATCCCTATGATTTATGATAAAGTGATACGGTTTAGCAAACATTTTAAATTGCTTGCAAAATACCAACGATCCAAACTAACTAACACAAATTTGATGTTTATTTGATCTACCGGTTATGTTACATAAAACAAAGCGTCACGCCGTGATAGTAGCATCTTTAATCAAACGACTTTCGGGTGTGTAATACATATTTACCCGAAAATAAATCACTCGCCGCTTGTTTAAACATTATGCTGACAATTCGTAACGCGGTACGTGTGTTGCTTTTTGTTTTGGAAGAAAAAAAATTGTGAGAATAATGTTTTAAGAATCCCTTTGCTACAGCCCTTCGCTCAAAGGCCACTTAGGGCGAGCCTCAGCAGTATCCCGATTGACGTTTGCAGTTTAATGAAGCGTGCTGAGGAAAGTTTGGTCGGATCAGATTGGATAACATCCATCCCTTAATCAATAAACATATCAACGCGCTGTGCTTATTCCGTGGCCAGCCTTTTCACGGTCATTTGACTTTGACTTCTTGTACATGCCGGGCACATGTGTGCGCGATGTTTTACGTGGATGCCGATCGTGGTTTTTGTGCGAGTGATGATCACCCTTAGGGAGGTCCCTTTGTGCGGTGCATGCATCCTTTCTTAGGGTCTTGAACGCAAGACACAAACGTTGCAGTGGAGTGGCCATCCCCCCATCGCGGTAACATCGATTATGCGTGCAGTGACGCGAACCGGTGCGCGCGAAAGTGAACGAAAGGAAAGAACCGTCAGCTAGCCTGCCCTCGGCGGGACGGTCGGTACTGTTTTTCATTTCAAACACTCAGACACAAACACACAGGGTGGAAAGTGTAATAATTAACGCGCGCAACGCATTCCCCTTGTGGTCTCCGCTGGCCGGTTGCGGTGTTTGTGCGGTTCGTGCGTTATCGGATTAACAGAAATGATGCGGTGGGAGGTTCGTGCTTGCGTGCATTTGAAAGTGAACACTGCACGATGAATGTGTTTCCATAGGCTGGAGGTATCGTAGGAAATCGTCCGAACCGGACGTTTCTTTCGGACTCTAATGCAGTAGATGGCTTTTGCGATCTTCTATGAAGATGTTACGATCGTGCTACTCTCCACCGGAGGCGCGTAGAACATAACCTCCAAAATTCAGCACCCGCCCAGTACAATTATCGACCCTCAACGTGCATCTCACGCAATGGGCTACCCGCCTGCATATGCACGCGGGTATACTATCGTGTTTCACGTTATCACGTCTAATGTTGGCAGCGCACAGACACGATCGCTTATTAGCGCAACTACCTCACCGACAACTGCTTTATGGCAACACCACGGGCAATATAATATTCAATTTCCATTCGTACCAAGTGCGCTTCTTCACAAATTGGCAAACCTTGCACGATTGATACGAAGCCTGCCCGTTTTTTTTAAAGTGATAATGGTATATACCTAGACGTGATGCTGTGTGCCGCAGAGTAGTACGCTGGTTTGTTTTGTTGTCACTGCTGTTGCTTAGACAAAACGATCGCCTCTTTCTTTCACTTCAGCTCGTTTCGTATTATGCGCGTTTGTCTTATTAATTGCAAGAGAAACAAAAGCCTGCGAACCGTAGCGCCCGCTGATCGCATAATTGACGGATGCGGTTGAAGAAGCAGCCACTGTTAAGTCACTCAGCGGTGAGCCGTATGTCACCGGAACTGTAGGACGCGTAGGGCTGTGAATGCAGGCGAAATGACCCAGTGATTGGAGCAGTGGAGTCAGTATTCGCGAACAGTTATTGTGCAATGATGGGCAAAGTGTGTTTGTTAGTGTTCTGGAATTTAGAACACACCGAACAGTGTCAAGGACGGACGAGACGGACGGTTGTTCTTTGGGCGATTGGGTGGCACTATCAACCCGGTCCACAATCGTGCTTGATTGACGGTTACAGAATAATTATTAGCATAGGGGTATGGTGTTATCATTACTTTTTTCCCCTGCTTTAGTTGCTTTGGAACTCTTCGGAAAGAATTTGTTTGCTCTACCGACTTTAGTTCTAGACCTAAACACGTGATCAAAAACGTAGATCTCACGATGAAATCTAGGTCTCTAGCTCGTCACAAGTGCCTCGGTTGTACGTTGTTGAACATCAATTGTTGTTGTTCACCACAACACTATAATCACAACTTCTTCTGCACACATCATCAAGTTCAGCTACAACATTGTGTGTTTAGTGTCGATCATTTACGCACGTCCTTCACGGATGAGCGTTACTGGGAAAAACAAATTGCACTTCTTCTTTTTTTGTCACTCCGGTTTGCCGGTTTGACTTGACCCGTGCGCGATCGTAAAGCGTGATCTTGACTTCCATTGGCTATTGGGCCGGACATCGCGACAGATGAGCCCACCGGCACTTATCAAAGCTGATGTCGCCTGACCACAAGCGATCGGGCTCCCCAGCACATTTTGTTTCTTGTAATCTAATCACTAGGCCGCGTATGGTGGTAGCTGAAGAAAGCAGGACGAACAATGGTACGCTGCACCAGGAGCGACTGCTATCGAACGGAGCGTATTGACAAACGGATGAACAAACAAGTGAGGAACGGCCGAGATAGAGGGCTTATCGCTGTATGCAAAATGGATGATTTCATCCGTTTAATAAGCCTCAGCTCACATGGGACATCTTCACTGAGGCAGACATTCTTCTTGTTAGAAACGCATGCCCGGGTTCTTAGTGTACGTTCGATGAATGACATATTGGTCGCATCTACTCATTAGCAGATCCCCAGCGAAGGTTTCTGTGGTGTGCACCTATTATCAGCCAACGTTTGCCAAACAGAGCAATGATTAGGGGACAAGTCTTTCTTCTAAAGCTATGACTCCACCATTTATTGACTGGCCGGTCGTCAATCGGGCTTAAACAGCTGATTGGATGAGACATAGCCTGTGACCCATTCTGAGGCACATATCACGTGCCGTTTCTTGCGCTTGTACGTCTGGTGAGGTATGGTGTGCCGAAGGTATTTTATTTCTTGGCGGCCAGGTGATACGAACGCATGCCAATCAGTGTAGATAACCTAATTGAAGATATACGTTCGCAAACACGCCCGAAAGGGAGGATGGCGGTAGTCTGATAGGCAATTGAATTTCTTGTTTCTTTTCTTCTTCGACAGGTACCTATGATAACGACGTACCAGGACGGGGGAAAGTCACTAACGATAAGACGCAGAAGCGTTTGTGACCGTGGAACGGCAACGACGGCAGTATCGTGCCCGATCTGTGCGGAGACTCTTTTTCCAGACGAACGGAGCTTAGCTGCCAGCAGCGCACCGCAAACACCCGCGTAGTCTAGTGTTGCGGTCATGGCCAGTCCTTCGTGTTGGCGTATACTGACGCGCAGGAAAGTACTCTCCTACGATGGTAGCTCGGAGAAGCTGGGCCGGATACTGAACACCTTCGACCTGACGGCACTCGGTGTGGGTGCTACGCTCGGTGTCGGTGTGTACGTACTTGCGGGCCATGTCTCCAAGGATCAGGCCGGTCCTTCAGTTGTGCTGTCATTCTTAATTGCGGCTGCGGCGTCCTTTCTGGCTGGTAAGTAAAATCGTGCTCAAAAATAAAACCAACGATCGGATGGTAGAATTAATCAAACGTTGTTCTTTCACAGGACTGTGCTACGCTGAGTTCGGAGCACGGGTGCCCAAGTCAGGATCGGCGTACATCTACAGCTATGTGTGTATTGGCGAGTTTATGGCATTCATCATCGGCTGGAACCTGATGTTGGAGTACATCATCGGATCGGCAAGTGTATCGCGTGGTTTGAGCCTCTACATCGACACGCTGGCAAACGATACGATGAAGACACGCTTCCTGGAAGTGGCGCCAATTGAGTGGGATTTCATGTCCAATTACTTTGACTTTTTTGCCTTCTCCGTTGCGATCTTGCTTGGCAGTGAGTGTTCTCTTTCCGATATCCCTAGCCATTCCTCCAGCTTTATTGTAATCTCTTGAATGTTGTTCTACTTTTTTCCCCCAAACACAGTCGCTTTAGCATTCGGGCTCAAAAAGTCTACCATGGTGAACAACGCATTTACCGTGCTGAACATCTTTATCGTGCTGTTCGTTATAGTGGCCGGTGCCATCAAAGCGGATCCGGAAAATTGGCGCATAAAGCCGGAGAACGTGTCCAGCCTGTACAATGCCGGTGAGGGAGGATTTTTCCCGTTCGGCTTCGAGGGAACACTCCGCGGTGCAGCGACTTGTTTCTTCGGATTCGTTGGCTTCGATTGTATCGCAACGACGGGTGAAGAGGTCCGCAATCCCCGCAAGGCAATCCCCAGGGCGATCCTTTGCTCGTTGACCATCATCTTCCTGGCGTATTTCGGTGTCTCGACGGTGCTGACGCTCGTTTGGCCGTACTACAAACAGGACGTTAACGCTCCCCTGCCGTTCGTGTTCAACGAAATCGGGTGGCACTTTGCGAAGTGGATCGTGGCTATCGGAGGCATCATTGGGCTGGTGGCGAGTTTGTTCGGCGCAATGTTTCCGCAGCCCCGCATCATCTACGCGATGGCACAGGATGGGCTGATCTTTCGGGCCCTCGGTGAGGTTAGCCCACGGTTTAAGACGCCGGTATTTGGGACACTCTGTGCGGCCGCCCTTACCGGCACGATGGGTGGTTTGTTCGATCTGCGTGCGCTGGTTAATATGCTGTCGATCGGAACGCTCATGGCATACACCGTGGTTGCCATCTCGATACTCATTCTGAGGTACGTACATATAGCAGAACGGGGCCCCGTTCGTTGTAACTGTTGTAAACTGTCTCCATATGCACACGAACGTCCAATCAACGTGTTGCATCGTACCGTAAACGGTGAAACTCTACCATCGCCCCATTCGGTGTACCGTATGGCAAGCCGAAGTTGTCAGCCGCAGTTGGCAACCTTCGCCGAGTGAAATGAAGCCTGACTTGATGGGGAGTTATGGGCTACCATTTGCCAACTGCTTCTTTCGCTTCTCGTTTTTTATGGCATGATATGCCTTCGTTCACTATTAACATTGTCTAACTAGCTTTTATTGCGGTTTGGAAT
Source organism: Anopheles minimus (assembly GCA_000349025.1). Classification (NCBI taxonomy): domain Eukaryota; kingdom Metazoa; phylum Arthropoda; class Insecta; order Diptera; family Culicidae; genus Anopheles; species Anopheles minimus. Next base: position 1,504,165 of record KB663744.1, read on the forward strand.
AAGCGTTGCGGAAGGAAGCTATTTGTAGACGTGCTTGGATATATTCTTTATTGCCGACCGAAGGCTCACTAATGTGACCTTGCATTTTTGGCACAAATTTTTCAACCTAACGAGATATTTAAAGCGAGAAAACCAACCATTTCCTCCAAACTGTGGAAACTTGCCGCCTAATCTAATATCAATGTCATAGAGGACGGGTGGTGAATGTTTTCGTCATTAGCATCGTCATTATGAGGCATGGAAAGGAAATCGGTGTTGTGGAATTAACGGCTCCATTCGTGCTGATCGATGTCATATGTGTTTTTTTTTTCTCTCGTACGCAGATTTTCGGAAAACCCCGATCCAGCTATACCATCCACTAGCACCAGAGATACGTACGAGTCATCGAACTTGCTGAAGGCACGGGATCGCGTTACCGGTTCCGCTTTCTTCAAGCAGCTGTTCAATCTGTCCTGCATTCGTCTGCCAACAAACGTGTCCAGCAGTGTGGTCGGTGTACTGGTGACAATATACTGTAAGTTAAATTTACCTTTTTCTTTTTTTGGTGGGTTTGTTTCTACCATTCCGAACGATCTTTTGTAGGTCTGCTAGCAATTGCACTGTCGCTGACGATCTTCTACGCACAAGACGCGATCTACGAGATGGAACTATGGGCCTGGATACTGTTTGGTGTGCTGTTGGGCTTAACGCTGCTTGTGCTGTTACTCATCGCGATCCAACCACGGGAGCGGGCCGATGCACCGTTCCGAGTGCCCCTGGTACCGCTGCTACCGGGAATCAGTATTTTCGTCAACATCTATCTGATGCTCATGCTGGACGTTTACACCTGGATACGGTTTGGCATATGGATGGGAATTGGTAAGTGCGCTGCAATGCTTCCACTCTACTACTCTAACATGGTACACATACACCCTTGTAGTTGTAGCCTTCGCATAACACGACACACTAATTCTCCTCGCTAGCGACGGATTTCCCATCTTCCTGTAGCCGTGACTAACTTGCTTGCATGCAACATTTCTTTCCTTCTCTTTTTGCATCCCTATTGTGCAATTGGTTCTCGCTGCTAAAACCGCTGCTAACTGCGTGAACCGATTGCTTCATCACACCTCCAATCCTGGACCTTTCACATCGTACTTCCGACAATAAAATTACTTCCCACTAGGACTAGTAATATACTTTACGTGCGTTTGCTGTAACAGCCGTGCGGTGAAAAATCCCGACGTTCGTGTGCCCCATTTCCCCGCCCAGGTAGAAACATCCTCCGAGATGGGTTACAGAAGAAATGATATGGATGAAGTAGAGCTGGAAAGTGGTTCTGCCGTCACTGGATCGAACCTTACCGTCCGGGAGCATAGCTTTCCGCAACAGAATGGGTATTACTCGCAGAATCTTAGCACAGCAATATCCAGCGAGATGACAGCCCACAAGGATGCGCGTTTAATTGAACTGGGGGCGAATGCTCCCGTGAAAGAGTTGGCAGTGGTGTCCGCTCTAGTTGTAGCTGGAACCGGTTCCGAAACGGAGGATGAACAACGGCAAACGAAACAGTCACGATCGAACACGTCGACGCCTAAGAGTAGCTTTGACGAGATCATACCACTATCCGAGGGAACAGTGCGGGGCTTCACCGAGAAGGTAGAACCGAATGGAAAGGTTTACTTTGTAGCACAGGAAGAAGATACCGGTGAGCGAGATACGCGGAAAATTACACCACCAAGAAATGGGGAACAACCTGAGCCCGGTTCGTTGACGGACGAGAAGGAAACATCTAAAGCGATCGCCTTTTTGGATCACATTCTAGACGATGAAGATACGGTAGCATCCGGTGAGGAAACCCTCAGTTCGGCAGAATACATCGGGCGGAAAACGTGTGACGATGACGAATCGCTTGCCAGTCCCGTCTTCCGTGAGCAATCTGTTATCGCCGATATCCATCGAGCGGATGATAGTATCGTCGAGGTTGTACAAAACACTCAGGAAAACGATACGGTAGAATCACTGCCCGAAGAACCTCAACCTGCTAAGGTCACTGATGAGCAGCTAGACGAACAGGAATCGGAGAATGAAGATGTCACTATCCAGAAACCGGGTGATGAGATACAAACACCCACGATAACGGTAGCGAGTGAAGAATCGCCTGCGGATCCTGAAGCCGAAAAACCCAAGCTAAAGCCCCGAGTAATGTATATCGCCGGGATGGGAGAAGACGGAGAGCCCGCTCCAAGGCAGCTGACCGAAGAAGAGCAAGACAACATCAACTTCCGTGCAGCCGAGAAGGAACGGTTTATGAGTCGGCTTAGCACATTGCTCGTTAATCCAGTGAAGATACCACTCAAAAGACTGCACCCGCCCGAAGACGCTCAGCTGGAAGGGGAGCGCGATGTTTATGCCCGCCAGCTACCCGCAATGTCCCCAACGGGTGGACCCGGTATCATTCGCTCTACGAGCGAACCTAGCTTCGTGCTGCTGTTGAACAAACTTAGCCATTCCAACTCTCCGCAGGAAAGTGAAACGGACGAACCGGACCCCGATAGGGCACGATCCGAGTTTAGTAGCGTTGTTATCCCACCGGCTCCAAAGTTTGACGAAACGCTCTTCAACACAATCCGTGCTGGGTCAATCCTTCCCAACACTCCCAAGAGTCCTATCCCGCAGGCTCCCAAGTTCGATCCGGTGCTATTCAACACGCTTGGGAAGGGAAAATCGCAACGGGCTTCGATTCTACCCACGGAATCCACTCCACCGACACCGCTCCCAGCACCCGCAGCTTCCCCCGAATATTGCGAGGTGGAGCCCAAAAAGCTAAAACCCATACCAAGCTCCCCCACAGTACTTCCCTCTTCTCTCAAACCCTCCATCCCTGGGAAAGAAACGGCCCGAGGTGATGGTACTACCAGCACCGACAACAATACGGAACCCTCCAAGGCAGCCTTCCGGTCTCGGCTGGAGAAGATTCTCCAACGAGGACCACTGGACGTAGCGGGACGGCCGAAATCGTTGCAACCGACCGTCATGGTAGCGGTCAGTGAGGAAAATCTTCCACGCACGATCGGCGACCAGCAGCAACCGGCCTCGAGTACGGATTCCGGCCTCAGTATGGCGTCGTCCAACAATTCCCTCTCCTCGGCCACACCGGCATCGACGAAACCACGGGACGAAAGCTTTCGTGACCGTGCCCGGGGGTTCGATACGGCGAAAAAAAAGCAAAAGCTCCTGTTCGATGATGTGCTCAAGTCGATCAATCCCGAAACGCGCCCCAGCATTATACGCAACTCGGTCGAACATCGGGTGTCGTTCCGCAACTTCAAGGAGGGCCTACGGAAGACGGCACCACCGAAACAGTTCCTGCCGGATGCGTAGCGCGATTTAGACGATCGTAGATTTGACGTTAGTCCCACCATTAGTTCACACTCCTGCTAACCTGCCCGCTTTTCTACTGGGGTCATGGCTGGCTGCTAACACCGTCGGAACAGTACCCGCAATCCCGTCTAACACGATCCGCCTCTTGTGTAGGAAGCATGGCATGCAAAACACTATCACTCTGACCATCCATTCGGTTTCGATGTAGATATTATAATTCTTTGTTTTCCGTTTTTCTTTTACATCCGTCGTCTGATTCCCGGCCTCCGGTAGGTTTAGCACTGTACGCGTTTTATGGTTTCAAGAACAGCTACAGAGAGGTGTACGCCAGCCAGTTCGGGTGGACCAAACTGAAGTACGTCCATTAGTAGAAGAAAAAACAAACTGTCAATTCCTTCCAACGACATCCGGCTGGAACTATAAATATACATTGCGGTAGACTAAGGTTAGGTAACGTGATATTAAAAAATCATCAATATTTGCGAGTAACCAGTAGTGGCCTTCCGGAACGAGATTGTAAAGATTGGGACTATTCAGCACATGCCGATTAGAAAGCAAAAGAGAAACACCCAACGACCAGAGACGGAAACGGATTATCAGGCCGTTAGGGCTGCGTGGCGTAATAATATTAGCTTTGGTTATTCGCATTGCCATAACACAGACCAGTCCATCACTGGACGACATGTGAATTCAGGAGAGGAATATGTTTTCGTTTTCCAGTTTTGATTTTAATTTATTCACTGTTGTGTTTACATCGTGAGCCCCGTCCGCGGGGGCTACAGTGTGAGCTTATCGCTGATGCGCCACCGCATTAGATGAGTGGCAGATAAATGTTTAGGTTAGTGCTCCATTCTACCTAGGATAGGGTCACCGTAGACCAACGTACGAGCGGCAAGAGCTCGAGAAAACAAAAAGAATCAATCGAAAACGTACCTTTCGCTCGAGGGTATACTTCGGACCGCACAGCGGAAGTCACCGGAATGAGCGAACCTTGTGTACGGAAATAAACGAACCACTTCCGGTCGAGAGATTGCCGGTCGAGAATAGGTAAAACGGTGGATTTACACTTGTTAGTTTAGTTCACTCGACGTCTCGGTAAGTACATCAGCAAAATTGCAGAAAATTCCCACGCACGACACACCTTGAACGCGCACGTGGTTGGTTTTTTGTTTTATTTGTTTTTATTTTTTTGTTCCTTTTTTTATTGGTTTGTAATCACATTTATTAGTATATTTCCTACTAACATTGTAACACCTGAATCAAATAATCAAAACACCTTTAAGCTGTCGACTCTTTTATTCCTTTATCCAATTACAACTCACAGTGCAATTTTGTTCTTGTAAGATCTTTTTTCTATTCCGTGTCCTTTCCTTTCTGTTCCGCACTGTTCACTGGTTTTGTTCGTGTCATACTTTCCGATTTTAGCTTCCTTTTTTTGTTCCTTTTTTGTCTTTTCGCCGTATTGTTGGTATCCTTGTTGGGCGCCTTGTTTTTTTGCTTTTCACGCCTTTTCGTTCGTTTGTTGTTTAATTTATTGTGTGTTTGAATGCGTTTTTTTGTTTTCATTGCCGTTTCCCAGTCGGTGTGTTGTGTTTTTCCCGTTACGTGCACCTCCATTCAAGCCCTTTCTTAACCCATTTTCCTGTTCCTCGATTATTTTTACATTGAATTTGCCGTCTTTTCGATTGCACCACTGTTACACACGGTATAAAGTGTCCTGTGTGTCGTTTAGCTTTTAGTGTTTGCTATGGTGGTTCATTTGCTTTTAGTTGTTGAATGCTAGAAAAATATTTATTTCATTACTGTTTCTTTTTACTTGAACTCTTGTCAAACGTTTCCGGTGATCTTTTATATAACATGCACACAACACAATGCTTAGTACATGCATGGCTATGTTTTGCTATTAACTCAACTTGGCATACATAAAATACTTCAAAGCTATATTAGCGTTCGAAAATATATATTTTTTCAATTAAACAAAAGGTATTATTAACATAATTTTCTTTCTAATGCAATTACTATCATATTTATTAGAATTCAAGACCTGAGCAAAATTTAAATTTTAAGCTTAAGGTAGCTACCAAACTAATAATTAAAAAGTATATCCTTCATCACACGAAATGGATTTATCTCGTCGATAGTACCATTTTGCAATAATCTGATCGTTTCGAAGGACACCTCAGCTGCATCGCTCTTTACTTTTGCACATGGTTGTGTTATTTTCTCGTTCATTTGTTTATCAGTGAATGGCTCCGAATAATAATGATAAACTACGGGTTGTGTTTTTTTTTCAGCTAAATTTGAAACAAAAACTAAAATTCATTATTCATCTTCGTCGTTTAAAAATATACCTTCTTTTCATTTTGTGTTTAAATTGTTTTATCTTGTTTAGTTTTGCTGTTTTGTTTGTTTGTTTGTTTGGTTTTTCTTCATAATTGTTTGTTTGCGTTTTCATATTTGTTACTCTTTTCTTAACCCCCATCCAACCGCTCGTATTGGTGTGATTGGAATTTATGACGTTTTTCTTCTCCTCTCTTTGCTTGTTTCTTCACATCTAGTTATATTAATGTATTCTCTCCATAGCTTTCCTCCATGGCTGTGGTTTTATTATACGTTTTCTTCTGTTGCTATCTGCTGCATTGCATCGGGTGTGATGTGTCTTTTCGTAGCGCTATTATTTCGTTTAAGTATATAGAACGTTCTTTCTTTCTGCAATCGCCGTACCTTAAAGTTCTATTGCCTTCTATATGATTGGATGTGTGTGTCTGTGTCTAATTTAAAATGCGTTTAAAATGTTAAATATTTCTTTATCAAACATATTAAACCCAACAATCAAAACATAATAAATTATACCATTTTAAGCAAATAATGATGTTGTTGATGGCTATAACGAAGAGAACCCTTTTTTCGCTATTGTTTATAAACTCCACCTGCTATAAGGAATGCTGTAACTTGTACGGTAAAATGTGTGGTGCTGGTGTGGTGTGTGTTTTCTTTCGGAAAATTGCACATCCTTCTCGTTTCCGATTCGCACACGTGTGCCGAAAAACCAGTTTATATTGTTTCATACATTGTTTCACTTCACTACAGGTTGCGAGACAAAATCGTACTACATGTAATTGTTCATGTTTGCTTTTTCCTTTTCGCTTGTTTGGGTTATACTTGTTTGCATCTTTTGCATTTTCCACACTGCTCTTTTCTTTTCTTCTCTCTCTTACACATCACTTGCACACTGTTACATTTGCTTTTACTTTAGTTGTGTGTTTCAATTGTCCTTTTTTGTTTGTCTACCTGTTTACGGTGCTACTTGACTGATTTCTACCATAGCTTTCGGATGTTTTTTGTTGTTGCACATTTTTTTGTTGTTGCCACCGGATTTGCAATGCAATGTTGTTGTTTTTTTGCCTTGAAGGTTTTTGGTCGTTCTAGGTTTTACGTATCGTATAAACTACAGCATTATGTCCCTTCTGATTCGCGCCCTTTTGCCACCGATATGCGACAGACACAATACATTCGATTTGACGTACAGTGATCGAGGATTGTTTGTGTTTTTCTTCTTTATTATAACGGTAACATCTGAATACCCCGCGCGGGTAACCCGCGTGGTACACTGGGAGGAGATTTGATCTCCGAATGTCTTCAGCTTTATATGTTTCATCACTATCTCTACGTTCGTCTCCATACGCGTTATGGTCTAGTGTTTGTGCCCGCTGCCGCACAAGGATTGATCACGTTTTTGTGTTTCGCTGTTTTCATTGTTCTCACTGTGTCTATGACCATGCCTTTTCTTTTAATAATATAACCATTCTCTCATTAATTAAAGCTACTGTGTAGGATGCGTAGTTTCTGGGAAACTTTCTCGCTGTTAAACAACGGGACGACAAAAACAAAAACAACGGAACGGAATTTCATTCTTCCTCCGATTGGTAACGGGGATCGTGTGTTCCTGCGAAGTGCGGTAGTTGTCCGGATGCCATTGCTTCATCGTTGGGAGTTAAAAACGAAACATTTTCCATTAGAGAATTATTTCCGTTCTGCACAGTTTGATCACATTTCGAAGTCATTCGGAACCGAACACGGTGTTCCGGGTTGTAAATAAAGGACTTTTTTTTTGTTTGAGAAACTCTAATACTCTATAAAACACACAACGTCCCAGTGGATTGAACTTTTTTGCGTAATGTTCGTGTAACATTCTTAGTATGTGCGCTGTTCCATCTGTTTTTCGGTAGCAGCGTAGCCATAAGATGGGATCTTCCACAAACGTAATGAAGAACACATCCTTAGCGTTATTTTAACACACACACACTGAGCTCCATCGAAATCTTCTTCACGAGTGCGCTAGTGTCAGGTCATGTGCTTGTTTTTCGTTTGTGATTTCAGTATCTTTGCTTCCAATAGTTTTCTGTTTGTTTGTTTTTTTTACAACTTCACGTACATCGAACGTGCCGTTCCGGGGACATTGCCGGACTTCGAGATTGCGAGATGCGTACATTTTATTGTGTGATCGCTTAAAAATCGCATTATGCGATAAGGTAGTGTTCGTATAAATTCGAGAAAAACGGTTCTATTTCTGTGTTTTTATTTTGTTTATTTTTATTTTTTAGTGGAGGCTTGTTTTATTTCGATTACTGCACTTTCGCACTTCGTTTCCCGCTGCAGCTTAACGGATCGGTTGGAAAACAAAACTATTATTGGTAATTTTGCGTGTTTTCTCTTGTTTCATTTTTAATTTTGCGTAAAAGGCTCGCGTAATAATGACCAAACGGAAAGTATTTGTTGCGAATATGTTTTTTTTTCCTCTGTTTTGCAATTTTGTAACTTAGCATCCACATTTTCTCGTTTGACCATATTTTTCTTATGTTTTTTTTTCCCTTTGTTTTGTTTTTCTCTCTTTGCGCATTAAATGCCTTAAATCGTTACCTATGGTAGTTTATCTTAACATTAGTTTTTACTGTTCTTTTTTTTTGTTCTTTTCTTTTGTGTTTTTTTGTCTTCACTTATTCTAACCCCTTCTCGTTTTGTCTTCTTTCGGGTTCGTCACTGTTATACTGTTCATTGGTTTTCGGTACCGATTCGCACAGGTTAAGATTGCACACATTTGCTGATTCCCCGCGGCAGCTTGCCATGACTTCAAACTTTGCGAACAAATTATTTTTCAACCTTACGTACAATTTCCACTTTTGTGTAGCCTGTGGCTGCTAGCGACCCCACACACACATCCTAACGATACTTTTATTAGGTTCTTTTGTTCTTGATTTATTCGCTATAATAGACTTGAAAAGAAACAACAGAATTTAAAATTTCACAATATTTCATAATAGATAGTTGGTAGTAGTCACCTTTCTTAATTGTTAGCTTCTTTCGTACCGTTTGGTTTTTGTTTTCCCGTGCTCCTTTCTTCCAGATGCATTTCGTATCCAAATGTATGCATCATTTGGTTGTAGTCAATTTAGTCTCCATTTTGTATGCCGTAAATACACCGCTTCCATAGATTAGTTACATACTTCTGGACGCTTCAAACAACACGTGTTGCACAGATGAACAAATCGGACAGGCAATGAGCTCTGAAACGCAGGAAAACTAAACAAGGTAAACTCAACCTAGCCGAACGATCTGTCTACGCTAGGCCAAGCATCGGCTGTCAGCGAAATGTAATGAAACAAATGCACAAAACTTATACTAACGATAATTTGTACTTCTTTGCTTGCTTCGTACACACAAGAAAAACGTTTTGAAAACTTGCATAAGCATCTTTCAGAAGCATTGTTCGCGCACCGAAGTACACTTTAGGTTTCACATTTCGTAAGATCGAGTTAACAGTAAAATGCCGTGTGAAGAAAAAAAAAACATATTTAAATTTGAATTTGTTTTTTTGTTTTCTACAACTTTGTAGCTCCAGTTTTTGTTTTTTGCTTCAATTGTTAAATACACAATGCTTGAAATGTATTTACTTTTGCATCATGCAACTATTATTCGTTTGCTTTCCCTCTTTTCGTCTATTTACCTTCAGCCCAAACGCATTTTGTTTTGTGCTTGTTGATGTTTTCTTTTTTTCTTCTTCTCGTAACATTTAACAGTAATATATAGATATATTGACTTCGTTATCATTTGCGTTTTCCATATAGGTTTCATTTTACTTGCTTTGTTTGGTTTCTACTGTGTTTGGAACCACGGCTGCAATCGATACGCTCTCTATCTGATGGTCAAAGTCAGATACGCTACCCATTACCGCGAAGGGGGACAGATACGATATTGTTGTTTGTTTTAATTTAATTAACTTAATCAACATGTTGTGTAAACAAGCAAAATGCAAAACAATTTAACATACTGCTAACGAAAATAACTTAATAACTTGTTTACTTATCGCCTTTCAATTTATTTCATTTAACAAACGTCTCGGAACCGATCGTTTCGTATTTTGTAACGAATTTTACCGCGATCAACAGTCTACCAATAAAGATCTACAGACGGAAACAATGTCGTAGATGATTTAACCAATCTGTAAGAAGCCTGGTCACATTGCTGGATTGTGAATTGAGCAGCAATTACCTTTATGGGTTTTCCTGCTATGCTGTTTTTCTTTTACGATGTGGTATCTTGATACTTTTCACTTTGCGCTGCACGAGTGCTGCAATAACGGACAAACAAATACAACGTAAACTAGCAGTACACAACAATTTATTTTAACCTTTTTTGAATAGTTTTCTTTCCACTCGCTGTCAACGTATCCATATATATTCAGATTTTATCTGACCTTTCTGATTAGTCTCGTTAATTTTGCAGGATATTTTCTGCAGTAACTTGCCCATTAATCCATTCGGTGCATTCCCCCCATTTCTCGTTTCCGTGATCGGGATTGTAACACTTTTTGCAATTTTTTTCAATGCACCCTTGAGTTATGCTTGCCCGTGTCCTTCTCTCCATGCCATCCCGCTTTTCGTGTGTGTGTGGCTTCGACAAGATGGGGGATTTTTTTTAAAATGGTTCACCCTTGTACACTAATTATCGTTCATAAACGTTTAGTATTTGTTTTGTTTTTACAGAGAACAGTCTCAACAATCGCTGCTAAAGACTTTTGATGAGGTCTTCTTGACTAGGCTAGATCGCAAGAAGGGGCCCAAATCTAGCCTACAAAACGCGGGGAATTGTTAAAAGATTTTAAAGGCGATGAGACGATCACGGCGCGTATTTGTGTGTGTGTGGCCATTACTCAAACGCATGTATCACGTGCATTCGCGCGTAGAAAGACGGATGTTCATATGTCCTTTCTATTCTATAGTTTTTCTGCCCCGTTGCGTAAATAACATGAGGGTTGAGTAAATTATTTAAAAAAAAACTAAATAAAGTAACAGACGCAAAAATAAACAATCTTACAAAACAAAAGCCCTAAGAACAAGAAAACGATACATTACAGGAGTAGGAGTGAAGGGGAAGGGGAAATGTAGCTTATACTCATCACCTAACTCACATCACCAACTGCATCTGAATCGATGTTTTCTCATCGTGTGTGCCTCCTGTCCCTTCTGTGTTCATCCACCTTTCCCCGCTACATGTGTTATACTTTTTACTTTCCTTTAATATGCATTTTGCTATTAACTGTTGCTGCCGTTTAACGTTCCCACAAACTACCGCCAACCGCCACCATTTTCAATTTAGCTTCGAACTACAAACCAACCAATTCGTTTGTCCTAGATTTTAACTGAATCTGCTTCACCTGTCACTAAATATTACCAACTGTATTTTTTTTCTTTCTTTTTTTGTTTTTTTTTTATCTGCTCTATATCTTGCTCCTCCCAGCGCTGAATCCGTGTGTGTATTATGCTTCTCTCGTGTTTTCGATTATTAATCTGTTTTCCCATGATCTGCTCTCATTGCTAGTTGACCTACGATTTATCATTATTATAATTTTTATTATTATTTGTTTTGTTTTTCTTTTATATTACTCTCCATATCCATCTGTGTCTATTTCTTTTTCCACTAGGTTCATTTTTGTTTTGTATCTGGGTTTGTTGTGTTTGCTTTGCAGTTGGGTATTTTCTTTGTTTGTTTTTTTGTTACTATTCCTTTGCTTACCTTTGCTTGCTTGTTCATTGTTGTTTATTTTTATAACTCGAAATTTTACATATTATTTGATGTTTGCTTTTGTAAAGTATTATCGGCAGTGATTGAAGAAGTAGTTGACTCGGACGTTTTCTTCATTTTGTCACAGTAATCGGTGAGTATATCGCGGAACCGTGACCAGCACTTTTCCGGCACCGTGATCGCGGTGCGGAAGTTGCTTTTAACCTCCGACACTCGCATATATATTCCCCGGCTATTCTGTCCGATGTCGAAGTAGAAGTTTTTGTTATCGACCCGCATGTGGCGCCCCTCGGGCAGCTCGCCCTTGTAGCCACCATCGTTGGTACCAAACTCCTCGAGCAGATCGGTTAACGCGTCGCGGAACTCGATCATACCCTGGGCCGGAATGGCGATCTGCGAGCGGGGACCGCCCCGCGTAATCGTTTGCGATACGCGTAGAAACCGGCCCCGTACGTTCTCCTTCAGATCCAGGTAGTACCGTCGGTTGTCCTTTATCATCATCTCCGACTTTAGCTTACCGTCTTCGGGCACGTTGTCCGGGTTCGGTGGTCCGAGCGATGCGTAGTAATCGCTGAAGGTCGACAGATGATCTCGGAACTCGGCCGCGGTCGACAGGGCGAGAAAGATCTGGCTGCGCCGTCCATCCGCACCGATTTCTGCCACCTTGATGAACCGGCCGCGCCTGTTCTGCTTCACGTCCAGGTAGAAGCGCTTCGACTGGATCTGCAGCATCTTCGTGGCCAGTTCCTGCTCCGTCTGCTGGCTTTGCTGGCCAGAATCGAAGTCGCCGCTGCCGCCCCCGCCCAGCACACCGCCTCCGTCCATCTTTTGTGAATAGTCCTTCTGGGCGCCTCCGTCGTGTCCACTACCAGTGTCGGACATTTCCGAGGTGCCACCGAACCAACCGAGAGTCAGATTAAAGTTTATTTTCTATGCCGCTTTGGAACCGGGAAAACAAGAAAAGTGACAGGGATAAGGCCCCTGTGTACTAGTAGTAGCTCCTTAAAGGTACTACTACCGTTTTTCTACCGCTACCGCTACTCGCTTCGGCGCTCGCCGCCACTCGTTTGTGGGCGCCTACCGTACGTCAGCGAACTACTGCCGATTGTTTCGTATCTCAGTACAACCTAGTGCAGCGATCGATCGTTGTGTTGCCGATTTGCTGGGCTTGTTTTGCTTTGTGCGCAAGTGTGCAACTGTGTTGAACGGACCTTCTTCTAGCGATTCCTCCCGATCCTACGCCTCCGCCGGCCTCCTCCGACATATACCGTCCACCCGGCCCGGCTTACAGCATCCAACGGTCTGCAACGCGCTCCTGCACCCGCACGTTTAGCTTCGTCTCCTGCAGCACCAAATTGGTAGTTAATGGCGTTACATCTGCCGTTCTCTTCAATGCGCAACGCTACACATTCCTCCTCCGATGCTATTGGTCATCTGCTGGACGCTGAACGCCACGCATTGGTGAAGATGTGGTTTTCCAGCATTCAAAGTAGTTATCCACGGGCGTGTTACTTGTCACCTTCCTGGGCTGCTTTAAATATGCACTGCAAATCTGGAAAAGTTCAAAAGTTGTGTAATAATGGAACAAATCATCGTATCAGCAAAGCAAAACGTACATGAAGTAGGTTCCGAGTGATGCCAAAACGGTGTCATTGCAGCATTCGGTTGAATTTCCAGCAATAAACAAAAACGATCAACGTGTGCACGGGTGTAGTCAGGACAACGGGAGTGTTCAGGAGATAAACCCAATACGTTGCAGCATACGATCAGCAGAAGCCATGCAAAAGGGGAAAAAGAATACATAACTTCCGATAAGTAAAGAAAGGCTTGAAAAATTACATTAATTTTGGTTGGTGTATGAATTAGGCTATTCCTGAACTTTGATCCAACCCCAACAATAATCCCAAATAGTGCTTGGCTACCGTCAGTACGTTGAATCACATCTATACGTAGTGTTTTGTTGGGGCCACTAACTAAACTAAACACAGGAACGAACGTACGCATACATGTTCGCTCTCGGTAAAAAAAACACATATTCAAACCAGCACGTACACTTTTCACACCTGGCGATAGGCCACCTAGCTACATAACCACGGTTTTGTTACGCTATTTTCACAAAGGGCAGTTTGATTGTGACCGATACGCGAGGGGGGGGGGGGGGGGCACAATCCACAAAGTATGATAATTCCATCATCAAAATCATAATTCCATTGCTCACATTTGTTTGCCTCTGTGTTTGCCGCCTTCCTATTACGGAGCAAATGGTCTAGGTCCGATTATGATGATGTGTCTTTTTCCTGTCCACGGTGACACTTCGTTCCTATGATACACGCACGTTTTTCACTAAGCAGGGTTGGATGTGTAGAAGCACAGGAGAACTGTTTCACCGATCAGCATATTTGCCAATGTTAACCAAAGCTCATCATCCTTAGGTGAGGGCACACATTCCAATACAGTGTGTGTGATAGTTTGGCATTCCTAACATAGCAGGCGATTCCCTTCCAGACTATGTGAAACGAATAGCGGGACGATGTTTGAATGTTGCTACTGCAACAACACTGGTACCAGTGATGCACTTTGCAGATGAATTCATTTAACCGCATCAACATTTTGACTCGGTTAGGCAAGAGCTGGGTAACACTTTACGATGCGAATCTTGCACACAACCAACCTGATGTACTGTGCGCCACCATTGTAGGCTATTCCATCGCGACGGTATTTATCCACTGGAATCACGAAAAGTGTACGGATATAAAATAGATATCCAAACTAATTACTGCGCTGAGTTTTGTACTGTCAAAAATGCTAGCTGCGCGCTGCCAAGATGACGGCTGACGACAAACCAATCGTTGATTCGTTTTTTTTACACACTGGCAAATACCCGATCTGCGTTTACAGAGAATTGACACGCATACCACCGAATACACACACGCTCCCTTTCTTCTCACTCGCGCTCGCACGGTTGTTGTATCGCTCTCGCGTCTACGCACTTTTCCCTTCACGCAAATCTTTTTTAAATGCTCGCAGCATTGCATTACAGCGCAGAGCTTGCATGGCGACAGTCACCTTCGTGTGCTGACACGCACACAAACACACACACTTACACGGCCAAACACACACTTTGTGTATACGAAGCATATACGCACATTTCGAAACAGCTGCCACCGCGCGCCGTCAATTATTCTCTCACCATTCTCTTTTTTCTCTCCTGACGTTATGATCTCCCGTCAGCAGCACACAACCACCATAGCAGCACTGTTACGTTTTTTTCCCTCATCGTATGCCAAACTTTTCCACCTTTTCACTTTAAAACAAAACCCCCGAAAAAAGCAATCCTTTTTTCCCACCAGCTTATCGCAGATTTCGTAGTTAGGTTGCGTGGTCTCTGTTTTCCATGTTACCAAAACGCTTGTCGCTCACCTTGTGCAACGATTTGTTGCGATCAGCTGAATTTGTTAACGCTCTGCGGTGTTGGTGCTGCTGCTGATGCTGCTGCTGCTGCTCCGGCGGGGAAGCTCCGCTTCCGCAACACCACTCCTGCCTGGTTCGACCTTTTGCCGCAGCCACACGACCGCGCCACGGGGCGCTGCTCCACTTACGCCTGGGCGGATGGTCTTAACCTTTCCAGCAACACCGGTTTAACGCACCTACAGCGGTTGAGAAAGAAGGGATTAGTGCAAGGGCCTAATCGCTTTTCCCTTTTTCAAGAACCAACTCGTCTATTGCTTGCGACCAAACACTTTGACGGACGGTAAATTTTCGACCAAGAAAAGTCACAACTGTCAAGCGAAATGGTAGAGAATCAGTGAGAAAGTGGGAGAACATGCGAGAGCCGTCGGGGAGAGAGATTTATCCGCTCGTATGAAGTGCATTTCTTTGTTACGCACTCTCTTGAACTCATTTTCCATTTGGGTCTTTCGTTGCTGGGAGGAGAAGAAAAATATTGGAAATTTTCTCCAAATTACCAAGGATATTCCTATTAAGATGTTTTTACCCCAATATTCGAAAATATTAACCCTTTTTCTTTGCAATGATTGTCCACCATCACGTTGAATGGGATGTGAATTGCAACGTTTCAAAACGTTTCAAAACGTACCAGGAGCCTCCATCAACCATTGGTAGGGCATACGCGGCGGACGGTATCAGCATGGCATGATCATCAATAAGGTTAACGATCTTGAGGTTAACGCTCAACGGTGCCATTATGCCTTATGACTTTGGGATAAGAACTATCCTCGATTGAAGCCATATATATATTTTTTAAGTGAATCCTCGTAAAAATCGTTCCTTCACATTTGTACATTTTTAAGTGTTTCTCTGATCAGCACAGGAACATCAATATGTGGAAACTATTGTTCGAAAATAAGACTGCAACAACCCAGTAGGCCCAGGAGAAAAATCGATATGATACTGATTTTAATTATACATTCAATGTCACGAAGCGAATAGGCTCGTGCTTCTCAAGTATGTATGCATGTTCGCACAGAATGCAAAATTCGCCCTGGAGAGAACTTCATCTTTTCATCACCGTTCGCGTATGCAGAGTTCGAATCTTTTCCTAAACAAATCCAACCCACTCGGAACCACGGTTTGTTGGCACTGTTTGGTCCACTGGACTAATGTACTAGGTTAGTCCCGCTTCGGGTACGTCATGTTTGTGCCTGCTAAATGTGCTGATGAAATCAATACTGTTTTCAGACACGGTTTCGGAACAATTGTGTCACCGTCATGATTCGCGCAAGAAGTTATTACACTGCTAGGGTACGTATTATTCCACGATAAAGTCCGTACTTTATCTAATTGATTAACAATTGTAACACAATAATTTCACTTCACATTGCAGCAATCCACACAACCAACCGTACGTTGAACGCACTCACTTTTCGACTGCTATAAATGTCATTGGTTTCTGGTCGAAATAAGAAAAAAAATGCTTCACATGTTCATCATATGGCCACCGTTGCACGGAAAATAGAACCTTTATCCTTGTCTTGTAGCACATCTATGTTGCGTGTCGTTGTACCGAGAGCGAGAGAGAGGGAGAGAGAGAGAGTGCTCCACATGAAAATCCGCCAACCGTCGAGAGGGAAAAGTTGACGCTCAGCGAAGGAAATACTAATTTTCCCCGAGAGCCGAACAAACTGAGAAGAATGGACTGAACAAGAAAAAATCACCATCGACAAAAAGGAGGTTGGCACGGAAGGGATTTTTTTTTCCTTGCAAGACATAATTTCATAACTGCACACTAAACGACTTTTTATTCGTACTTTGTAGTGAAATAAGCACAAACAATACTTCCATTCGCTATTTGCACTAGCAGAAAAGGGACCTATCCTTTGGACGACGGAACCAACACACACACACACACACATTCGACACAATTCGGACACCTTTGGTTGGTTCTTCAGCATAGGACGATTCGTCGAAAAGCTATTTTGCTCCATACTGCTAATAGGACTTTTTCTTCGAAGGCAAGGATATGGAGAATTCCTTTACACTAAACACTAAACGTACATTATAAATGATGGTATGAGCGTAGCGGGTCCGCATCGTATGCCCATACACACGCTCACATACGCACGCAAGCACAGACACCATGCGCCTCCATCTGCGAGTCAAGGCTTTCTTTCACGTCTGCAGTGAGTTTCTGCAGACAGGTGGTAACACCTGCTTTCTTTTTTTCCAAAATGAAAATTAGCAAAACGAAGCTTTACATACAATTGGCTTTGGCTCTTACTTTCACACTTTTTGAGCAGTACACTGGCACTGCTAGTACAACAGTGTACCACGTTGTCTACTGACGAGCACCGCTTTGCCGTGTGCCAATGGTTCCGAACGACTGAGCGAGCCGTCGCGAAGTCGAGGGCTAAGAAGCAGCAACCCGCAACTCTCCTGGTGCGATGTTTGTGCTCTTCGTTCGCTAGCAGGATTCGAGAGCAACAGACATTGTCTGCGCTGTATATATGTAGCAGTGTTGCATCAGAGCGGCTAGAAATGTATCCGATGGTGGCGACTTGGCGGAAAATACTATAATCAAATGACGACACGGCACGTGCAATGTAACGAAGCAAACAACAGTACCCTGTTCCCGTCCAGGTATGAACAGATGGTTGGTTACAATGGTAAATGTAGTGCTCTATCTACTATGGTCGCTGGAGTGTGGTTGAAAGGTTGGTCACCTCATGAGAATGACACTGGGCATATAAATGATCATGATCATCGATCGGATACACAAAACGAACACTATTCACCCCGATCGCACCAGAAATCTGGACAAAAAAGAAACAATCTCATTCTCCGCCATCTTGCAACGAGTTTCATGTTGGTAAGCCTTCCAAAATTACCCGTCTCAATGTGACAAGTGCATCCAGGCGTTATGCTTCCCATGCTTCGTCAACTCCAGCAAGGCAAGATCACGGCGTCACACACATTTATTTTTCTATTTCCACCGGAACTGTCGCGTCAACCACCGCATCCGCTTGCCTGTCTGGTCGGCACGGCACGGATAAAAGATAAACTCCTTCCCGTGCCGCTCCTTACAAAACCTTCTTCTTTACAGGTATACCCCCTTACATCCCTGCCACTAAGGGTGATTGCTTGCGGTTGGTCGATCGTTGCCTACCACAACAACCAACCAACCAACCAACCGGTGGCAACCACCACCCAAAATCCCTTATGCCCAACCGCATTCAGGTGCGGTAGAGTTTTGCGTGCGAGCTTTCCCATGATGGCTTTTCCACCCATTCCCATCCATGCGATCGCCCACCACTTCCACGTGGGTTTGTGTGCGTGCGCACCACCCACAATCGGATGGTTCAGGGTTAGCGAAGGAGCGAAGTGGCACAATGCTTTTATTTTACTGCCTCTACTATCTCGCCCCCCCTCCTCCCC
>KB663744.1:1523318-1567201 GCA_000349025.1 Anopheles minimus
GCACGAAAATGGTGCTCGAAATAACCATGCAGAGGCTCGTCCTTGGCGCAGACGGGGTTTGTTTCAGAAACTGACCTAATACGAAATGTTCCGATTCTAATTTGACCATATGTAAGATTTGCGTATGTGGCAGACAAAGAGAAGGCTAGGGAGAACGATAAAGAGATTACTAAAAGAGAATACTTTGAAAGAGAGAGAGAGAGCGCGAGAGAGAGAGAGAGAGAGAGAGCGTGAATTTGGGAAGTTGCACGGATACAAGCAATTTTTAAAGAGCGAGCATATTTGAACAACAAACTACACTAGGAAGCGATGATATGCCTTTGTTCCACACATTCCAGGAGTATTATGTTGCAAAATACCATTTCCAACAACGCAACGCAACACACAGGCTTACGACACACCATTTACATCGTTGAAGGTTAGAATTGGTAAGCTGTATCCCTACGTTCAGTCGTGATCGAATATACGGAAGGTTGGCAAAAGAACGTACAGGCAACGTACAGATACAGTTGAACAGCTCGATTTGATTAATTATTATGGAACACAGACTAAACCTTCGTGCGTCATAAACTGACCTATTTTATTTCAAAATACACTATACACATCACATACAATCGGGGGAGTCTCGATAGAATAAAACAAAGATTCTCTTAACATCATTATGTTTGTTTCACTTATTTTAACGAGTAAACCTCGTACTTACATCCATTTCGTATAGTCTTTTATCCACAACGGGAGCAAACGCACGGGTTAAAGTCCAATAGTTACAATTTTAAGATAATTACACGTGTATATATTCGGGATTTGATTGGTTAGACCAATCAACAATGAGAATGATGCTTTTACCAACCAAGGGTTGGACCTGATTGGAACATGATACGTACCTTTTCAGTATCGGTTGATACCGAACAAACGTACACCATGGAATTGGGGAAGCTTTGGTACGAGCACGACTACAAGCGAGATGAAGTTGACGATAAAATGGTCATTATCGTTGCGCGTGTAAAGACATGTCAGAAGGAACCTGTAAGGACAAGAAAGTGTAAATCCCCATTGCAAAAACAAACCATTACAATAGCATTATGGCGATAGCTTACAGGATAATTGGGGCAGCGGTCAGAAACTTCCTCGTCGTCGTAAACTGCTCCCCACAATTGATCTGTTCCCAGTGGGTGTATTTACGATTCTCACCCGCATCGATGCTCATCCACGGTGCACCCTTGATCGAGTGTAGAAAGTATAAGTGAGCCTTTCGGGACAATTGAAAGCAAATGGGTGTGTTAAAAAATCGCACAAACTTCATCAGTTACCTTCAACGCATTACCAGATTGTGGGAAATGTTCGTAATCGTCCAGGCGTACGGTATTTGCACAAACGGTATCGCTAGTAGCACGATGTGGAAGATGGTAATTCCCAGGACGTACGCAAGCCACAAACCACGCGAATCCAGCCAGGATGAATTGGGGTTGGGATCGCCATTACCACCGGCAAGCATTTTTTTTTTGTACTAGAAACAACGCAACGCAAAAATAATTCCAAGTGCAACAAATTACCAGCTGACGTTTGTTTGTTTGTTTACTTGCTTTAGCATCACGTTGAGGGTGCATTCTACCGATGCTACGCAATGGGTTTATTAGCGTCGAATGGAAAATAAAATGACATTCGACGACCGGGACAATTCTGCCCAAAGCTGTTTGTTTTTATAGGCTTTAAAATGTTTGTTTAATGTAAAAGTATTTAACACAAGTGTGGGACATTGGTATGCTTTCGTTTTAATAAAATAATCAATATTTTAATGGATTGACACAATTTATTATGTTCAATATTTTTGTTGGCTGTCACGCAGTACCTCTACTGTAGTTTGTTTTGAAAAGACCGTTATTGAGTATATTTTCAAACTAAAATAAAGCAATAGATTTGCTTTTAATTCAAAACATTAGGAGGGGGTGGCCCGGTGGGGTAGTGGTATCGGCGCTGCTCTCTCACACGACAGACCGGGACCAAAATCCCATCCGGACCGCTCCCCCGTAGCAGTGATTGACTATCCTGCTACGCGGTAAACTAAGTCTAATACGGCCAGGCCGTCATACAATAACAAAAAAAAACATTAGGAGAGCATAATTTCTGCTCACCGCTCCGTAACAAACGAATGTTGTTACCGTAGTGCCGATAGCGACGCCGGTCTTCACACGGCTAACCTGGGGACCGAATCCCATCTGAACCGTTCTACCGTATTGAGGATTGACTGTCCAATTACGTGGTAATAAGTCTGATAATCCATTAAATGGCCGGCATGGCCAATCATAGGTCGTTGAGAGCAAAGAAGCAGATGAGGAGGCTGCCAGGAATTATATTACAACACAGCATGGTTTTAGTTAAATTCGTCATATGTGTGTATACTTTATTGTTCTTATGGTGGTTTTGTGGGATTATTTGTATTACTTTTTGCTTGTTCAATATTGTTATCCTTTAGTTTATAAGTTCTAAAGCATGTATAGTTCTCATACAAGTTGCAATCATTGAGTTCTCGTGATAAAAAATCTGGTAGTACCAATAGAAGAACAAAACAACTCATTGTACTCACCGCTACTAATTGATCTAGTGTACTTTATGCGTCATATACGAGCCGTATTCAGCTGCTGCATACAGAAGGGCTTCGTTTTCAAACAGTTTGTTGTACTGGCGGATGGTTCTCAGGGGGTAGTATGTGTTCCTGGCTATTACGGTATAATCCGGAGTAGAAACGATACCATACGCAGTGTGCGTCTTACAATCCGAGTATCAGATTGTACTGGAAATACTGGATGCGAATAAATATCTTATAAACGACGGTTGGTGATTAATCTTATCGATAAGTTTGTTAATATGAATATGTACTCTTCATTGACTGTGCATTAATTTCTACTATAGTTCTTTGTTTCATATACATATTGCCGATTACGGCTTGATTCGCTACACGTGTACCAGTGTTCCAGTGTGTATAGTATAAATGTTGATATTCATTACTCTACATTGTACAGCAACCAAGAACCTGTAAACGAACGGCGACCATCGAAAGCGATTATATGTAATGGTGCGTGTTTCTATGCTTATACACAGCTCAGCGATGATAGAGAGGAAAAATGTAGGATCGACTATTGGCCTAAATTACCCGTTTTTTAAGTTTTTTTCTTCCTTTTGTCAAACACATAGCAGCTAAAGCTTACAATATTCAGTGGTTGAAATACAATGGGCAGTGTGGCCATATTTAAACAAAACCTCGGAAGTATAACTTTAGCAAATATTTTGTGATAACGGTTTGCATTGTAAAAATCTTATGTGTACCGTGAAAATAACAATTAATTAGACAACAATTTCCATCTTTCCTCTTTCCAACACAATGCTTTCAGTACTTCGGTGTAAGCAAAGTTAATCTGATTGAAATAGTAAACGTATGTTAATCATAATCTTTAACGTTAGTAAATCACTTATTTTCCCTGGAATAGAAAACTAAAAACACTGCGCATAACACTTACTTTATGCAGACACATTGTTTGTTCTAAGGCAATCGTTTAGTAGCATAATATCTAATACTGTGCATTGAAATAGTTCTACCTATTTCGTAGAACATTTACTGTAAACGCCATTCGCTAGGCTATGGAACCGTATCATTCACGCGATCCATATGTATATCCCGATAGACCGTTGTACAGAAAGATTTCGTTAAATAAGAAACAGTACTGCAGTACACCGATGCGTGCTCCCAGCTGGTGTGATGCTGGTGATAGATTCTTTGGTAGATAGCTTCGTAAAAAGGTTAACAAACTTACAAACTTTGCACTGCTGATATCCCTATATATGACAGACTTGGTTGCCATTTGGACCGTGTTTAAGTTGCCTCACCGCATCACGTACGTTTTTTTTATACAAAGATATCTCGGAATGGGTTAGAAACGATTACAAACCTTAACGAATACATTGCTCGTTTACGTTTAGCTGTATTCTGTTACAACACAGGGCATAGGGACCTATCCCCAACGTAAACTTTGAAGTGAACTTTAAAGGATGTTAAACATGGAACGGATTAGGAAGGAAATGGACCCGACTTACTTAAGAGTCTTCATCATCGTCATCATCCACGATCGCCTGTCTATCGCCGGCTGTCTTGCGGCTTATTCTTCCTTTGATTATCTTCGTTACCGTTACTTTTGTGCCACCTCCAAGGGCAGTGCTAGTGGAGCCCCAGCCACGAATCGCTTCGCTGGTAGACATCAGCATGGAGTAGGACGTACCGAGCTCACCTTCCTTGCTGTTATGGATGCCGTACAGGAAGTACACCAGCATACCAATCGACAACCAGATGAAGAACCGCAACCAGGTGAGAAAGCTCAAATGCACCATCAGCTCAATATTGCAGAAAATGCTCAATGCCGGTATGTACGGTACAAACGGTACCTTGAACTGTAAGCCGCGTGTATTTTGATGATGGGCTGATATAACAACGACACCTGGAAACGGGAATAGATTGCGTTAATCTGTAGCACATTGTTCAGAACGCATCGCTACTTACATGCAACGAGACAGAAGAGCAGGAACCCATACAGTCCCAACGCCCACCAGGTTCCGTTGTACAATTCGTCCCAGGAGTTCTCCAGCTGAAAGCAAACAGCTACACTGAGTACACAGAACATGAGCACCGCACCGGAACAAGCCACACCGGGTTCGCATCGTCCCAGCACAGGCTCTAACCAACGGAACTGCGGCCGTAATCTACCGGCCAGGGCAATCTCAATCATTTCACTCGTTGGCGATGACGGATCGATGGTGCTTGACTGAGAGGACGAATCGATGCCACCACATGGTGCTCCGGTTGGTGCAGTGCCACCGCCAGGAAGGGCCGGACCACCATCTTCCTCATCCGTGCCGGGTGTATCTGGCGCAAGATGGACTGTTTCTTCCACTGATATCGGCCGATAGCGCAGTACGATCACGCTAGCCGACACGATCGTATAGGCGAGCAGTGTTCCGATCGACATAAACTCTACCAACTTTTCCAGATCGAAGAGCAACGCCAACAGCGCACTGCAAACACCGGACAGGGCGAGATTCAGCAACGGTACCTGCGTTTTCGTGTTAACCTTTCCAAAGCAAGAAAACAGCAATCCATCGCTGGCCATTGCGTAGAGACAGCGGGGTAAAGCAAACAGCGAGCCCAACAAAGTCGTCGTCATACCGCAAATGGCTCCGGTCGAGATCGCATACTTGGCCCATGTGATACCACGCATACCGAACGCGTCCGGAAGTGCCGCGGCCGGGTTAATTTCGTTGTATGGAATCATGAGCGTTAGTGCCGCACTGACCAACACGTATCCAACAGTAACTACGCACAACGACAGTATGGTGGCCAACGGTATGGAAATACTCGGGTTTTTCGCTTCCTCGCCCGACGTCGCAATACTATCGAAGCCTACAAAAGCGTAGAAACAAGTTGCCGCTCCAGCAAGCACCCCGCCAAACCCGTAAGGCATAAAGCCTTGCTCCGGGAGAGACCAGTTGTCTGGTGAGGCGTACCAGAAGCCCAACACCACCACCAGCGCCATTACGGCCACATTAACCGTCGTCAGTATGCTGTTTATCATAGCCGTTGCCTTGACACCGGCCGCAAGTGCTACGGCGTAGCTGAGACACACGAAGAATGCCAGAAAGTCGGGATACTTTGCCAACAGCTGCTCGTGCATCTCGCCCGTTATCTCCATCGTAATGTTGGCCACGATGTTGCCCAGCATTGAGTCGACGTAACCGCTCCAGGCACGTGCTACGGAGGCCGCACCGAGCATATGCTCCAGGATAATGTTCCAGCCGATGACGAACGCCCAAAACTCGCCGATGGATACGTACGTGTAGACATACGCCGACCCGGCTTTGGGGACGCGAGTGCCAAACTCCGCATAGCAAAGGGCCGCCAGTAGAGACACTAGCCCGGCAAGGATGAACGATAGGACGATCGCCGGACCAGCCATCTCTCGAGCAACGGTACCGGTAAGCACATAGATTCCAGCGCCCACCATATGCCCGATACCTACAAAAGATAACGTTTGATTAGTGGTGACTGAATATAGCCTCCTCGGAGGAAAGATGGGTCTTACAAACTGTTTGAGAGAGACGAATGATTTGCTATGCTTGAAAATGCTGTAGGACAACGACTTTGCAACGAAGGATATTCAAGGTGCTAAAAACACTCTCTATTTAGGCACGTCCTTGAAAGTGTAAGCTGCCATATGTTTTGAGCTCCTTGCCATAAGAACAAAAAGTTTGCATCTTTGCTCATAGATTTACGAATGAAGATGCAAAGAACTAGTCAGACGATTACTAAAACCATTCACAGAATGTGTTTAACTGATACTATACTTTTCATTATAACACTCTAAACTCATCACGCACACAGGTTGTACTACGAAATACACACACACACACGCGTATCCGCTTTTGTGTCTGCGGCGATTTCGGCAAAAAGAGAAAGAACAACATAAAATCCTTAGCGCAATTAATGTAAACAAAAAAGGATGTAAACAACACGCAGTACAACTACCACCTGTTTACTTTGACGTAACGCAGGCTGCTTGTTCGCTGTATCCTTTTTCACCCGGGCTATACAGTGTGATGGAATGTGTATGTGGCGAGGATGCGCATGCAACAACATTGTTGGGGATTAATTATCCGTTTTTTTTTTTGGTGCCTTTATGTGCCCCATCCTAGAAGCCTGTGGAGGAACGGAATTTCCATCGGTACATAACTCACCCAGTAACGTGATGTCGAATGTATTTAAGCATCGGTTCAGCGGTGTTTCCATCAGATCCGCCGGAAGCTGTTTGGTACGGTTCATTTTTGTGCACAGACCGGACATGACGTGCCCCAGGATCATTCTCCTAGCGCTCGGCATCGTCACGTAGTTGCGATGAGGATTAATTACGATTCAAATTCCACGCACAGCCCACCCCCGTACCCGTATCCGGTTGCGCCGAATAATCCTGCCATATGGAACGAACAGGTGGAAGGTAAGTATTGTTTTTTTTTTCTTCTGCTTCTTATCTTTTGCTAATTTATTACGATATTCGCTATCATTGAATTGGATTGGAACAAATTATTCACAGTGAAAAGACACAGAAGTAGCGATATGATATTTTTTCGCACAGTTTTATAAGAAAATGTGCTTTTTTTCTTCCTCTGCTATGTTAGCATAGGAGTAGGAAATGCACTTTTGTACCTTGTACACGATTCACCTTCGTGCGATAATGGGTGCACAACTAACGGAATGGTTGCGTCCAGTGCCACAGTTTTCTGCGTTCACGTTTCGCAGCAGCTGGAAACTCGCCTTCGCCCACGGTTGGACCTTCTACCGAGAAGCAGCGGAAGGACCGTCCGCTCTGTTCACCTTTAAAGTCTGTTTGGTTCTGACCCAACGCACAGTCTGGCACGGTGAGTGGCAACTTGTTCGATTTTTTCGGACGTCCCTTACCTTCTCGCACTCGCACACATTGCGCGACGTAGATAGGAACGTGGGTGGTCATGCGCAAACGCATCGCCACCTTACGTGGAAGAAATTTTGCGATAGTGGCAATGAACCGGGATTGAAGTGATGGAGCGAAAAGCGTCCTGCAGCACAATTATATCCATGTGATGAAAATAACATTTATTGCGCTATATATACTCAACAGGAGCATAACAATTTGTTTAGGAACCGATGGACCATGTGGGTTACACATTCCTAGGTACATCCGAGTCTTCCTTTGCTTTCCCAGCTGCCTCTTCCGTAGCTCGGTTGCGCAGAATGCTGGTGATGAAGAATTCACCCGCCTTGTACGAGCTGCGTACAAGTGGACCACTGGCCGTGTAGAGGAAGCCAAGCTGATTGCCTCGTTCCTCCCAGTGCTTGAACTTTTCCGGTGTCACGTATTCAATCACCTTCAGATGCCGTTTAGTGGGCTGCATGTACTGCCCGAGCGTAAGGCAATCAACGCCAACCGAACGAAGATCTGCAACGAAAAATAGAAAAAAAAATACTCATGATCGATCTTTCTTGTCCGTTGATCTCCGTTCAACGGAACTATACCTTTAAGCGTTTGTTCGACTTGTTCGTCCGTTTCGCCTAACCCAAGCATGATAGAGGATTTGGTCATGAGATTCGGATTGAAGCGCTTCACACTCGCCAGACACTCCAAGCTTTGTCGATAGCGAGCACGACGATCACGGACAAACGGCGTCAGTGCTTCAACCGTTTCGATGTTATGTGCGTACACGTCCAGCCCGGACTTGGCGACCGTTTCGATACATTCGATGTCACCACGAAAATCTGGCGCCAGACATTCCACGAAAATACGAGGATTCCTACAATAACACCGTAATAAGTAAACGCTGCTAAAACCAGAGCTCGGTTCCACTTACTGATGCTTAATTTCTTTGATCGTTGCAGCAATATGCTTTGATCCTCCGTCGGGCAGATCGTCACGATCGACCGATGTAAGAACGATGTAATCTAAACCCCACGATGCAATAGCCGTAGCCGTATTCATTGGTTCGGCCGGATCTAGCGGAGGTGGTGCGCGTGCCGTTTTCACGCTGCAAAATCGACATCCTCGTGTGCAAGTGTCGCCCATCAACTAAAACAAAAACAATTTCGAATTAAGCTTTGTTGCCATTCATCCATCCCCACATTCACTTTCATCCAATCGTTCAAAACTATTGATAACCGTTGGCCACTAGAAGACCTTCTTATCAGCAGGGAAACGAAAACATCTACCATGCTGCTGCGCACGCATGTCTCGTACCATAATAGTAGCCGTCTGAGTGCCATGTTCGCCACCTCCCCAACATTCGCCGATGTTTGGACACTTCGCTTCCTCGCATACCGTCGCTAGCTTTAGTTCTCGCAATTGTTCCTTGATGCGGGTAAAATCTTTACCCATCGGTATTTTTGTTTTTAGCCAGGGTGGCAAACGCAACCGTTCATTTTCGCCCTTCTCACGGCGCAGTTTCCCTTCGTACGCGGACCAATCCTCTTTGTTATAGTCCGGATGTTGGACAAAGTCCTGAAAGTTTGGTCCATTTTCTAGCCGCTCGCGAATTTTCTCCAGCTGGTTGGTGGCACTGGCTACACTGTGTTTACATTGCTGCGGGATCTGAAAGGAAAGAGGGTGTCGTAAGAAGCACGTACGAGATATGTTTCATAATCAACACTTTGCGGGTTTTCGGTTTTAATTGTACCAATATGCAGTATGTGAAACAGGACACGGTACTAATTGTTTGAAACTTACAATCAACGGAACGTATTTTCCTTTCGGTAGCGAATTTCGCAACAGTGGCACACTGCTAGCCATCGTGAAGGAAAATGAGAGAAAAACAAAACTGATTGATGGATTTTTTTTGTTTTGACTTTCAATCTGTTCAAAGCGTCAGGTTAGATCACAGAATGCTTTATAACGCCATGTTGAATTATTGTATTGAAGTTATGAATGACAAAGTCAAATAAATTTTCATATTCGCGAGTGGAGGTGGAATATGGCACGTTAGCTGATTATATATTTTTTTATTCATAAATTACGGCCAGGCCGTATTGCTAGCTGATTATAATTTATTTTTACCAAAAAACAACCGCAATTTCTAATTTTCATACAAACAACTACAGATGGAATTATGATTTGCTTGGCTAAAATACTAGTCAATTAAAATTTTTGTTTACTTTTCCAATTACTCAATAATTATACTTTACTAAACAAAACGTTGTTTGGCCTTGTATGTTAATAACCGAAAACATGTTTTATATGTTAAAAAAAAAATGATTGTATTCTCAATTGGCTGATATTTTTTATTAAATAATAAGCTCATTCTATACTATTCATATGGTAGTAAGCCTAAACCGCGAAAGAAAAAAAGTTGGAGATGCCGGGGATTGAACCCGGGACTTCTCACATGCGAAGCGAGCGCTCTACCACTGAGCTACATCCCCGATGAGGGATGATGTTGTTTAGCGCCGAATGGGTGACCAACGATGAACGGATGAGCTGATTAGAACAGGTGCGTCAAACCCATTCCCTTTTACGCGAAACACTACAAAATATTTTGTGTACTAAAAATATTTAATAATGATAAATGTATACATTTCATTTTTGTTTTGTTTTAGAGAGCGATCTTCAATTTTCCTCCGCAACCATTGCCGCTGTTTTACCATCATCATCCACTAGATCTGTTGGAAACTGAAGTTTCTTCACCAAATATTCCACCATTCGGGGCCGTTTTTCCAGCGCAAACTTGTGCAGCAAAGTTGCATTACGATGATGCTTGAACCGATAATTAAACGCACTATTCGGGCTTGCACCATACTGTATCAATTGCTCGACGATTGTAACATGTTCCGCTTCCAATGCAACTACCAGCGGAGTGCGTCCAAAATTGTCTTCTGCTTCATAGTTAGCGTTCGTCGCGAGTAGTATCTTAGTAATAGCGAACAAATTGTTTAATGCCGCTATGTGCAAACAGTTCATTCCGATTATATTCACAGTGTTACGATCGGCACCACGATCGAGCAGGTATTGTGTCATAGCGGTATCGTTCAAAATAACTGCGATCATCAAAGGGCTGCGCTGTAAAAAATCTCTCACTTCCAAGTGTTCTGGTTGACGATCTATTAGTAACTTCAGCATGTCCCTTTTTCCGAGCAAACAGGCATGCAAAACGTGTTCTGGTTGAACCTTCACACCGACAGCTGTTAGTAGGAAGTTTAATTGTGCTTCAGTTTGGTCGGTATCGATCGCAATACTCAAAGCAGATCGTTTATCTCTAGTAACCAAATTCACATCCAATTTCGGGATCGATAGTAACAGTGAAAGTATACTCCTTTTCCCGCTATATATGGCAAAATGCCAGGGGCTGTGATTATTTTCATTTCGAAACAAGCCATCCGCCCCGTTCTGTAGTAATAGTTGAGCTGCTTCACGATGTCCGCTAGCACATGCAATCATAAGTGGAGTGAAAGAGTATTCCTTGCTGATTGAATCAATTAAGCTCGGTTCTTCTGGTTTTTGTGTTTCAAACGTAAGCATGTACTGCAGAAAGTTTAGTCGGTTTAAACGGGCAGCTATATGAAATAGATCTCCCTTGCGAAGCTCATACCCAAATCGTTTATGAAGCATCACGAACAATTCGTAGTTATTGGTTTCGATAGCCGCCCTGAGCGGATTGTCGCGGTGCCCATCTGCCTGCGAGGCTACAATTCGCCCTATATCTACAGGAAATCGTTCCAACAGTTCCCGCCTGTTTTGCATCGCTATCGTGTGTATGACTTTCGGTTCGATCCATGGATCAGCACCGTGATCTAGCAATATCTGCACTATCTCGTCCGTGTGGTATCGAACGGCGATCAACAACGGCACATCACCAAATGCGTTCTTCGCTTTAAGAAGTATGCCGAATCGATTCAGCACAAATTGTAACAGCTCGCGATCGGAACGTATCACCGTCCAATGGAGAACTGTGTTCCCAACGTGATCATGCAGCTGAAGAAACCATTCCGAGGGAAATAAGAGCATGAGTTCGCGTATGAATTCTGACGAGTGTCGAATGAAAACGGAAGACATTTCAGTTGTTAGGAGCGCTTTCATGCCACTTTCAGTAAATCTGTTCCGCAACGAACGTAGAACATCAATTAATCCATATTTCAGAGCTAAGCGGCAGCAAAACGCTTCGGGACCGTCGATCAGTAGTTTAATCTTTTCAATTAGATCATCATCTTGAAAATACCGTATCAGAAGATGAAAGAAATTTGATCTGCTTGGTTCGTACCCGAGCATTTGACCAATAAACCGGGAAGGATTTTCATCCAGCGCAACAGATACGATTTCCTGATCGAGAAAGGTGCGTCTCATGAGCAGCAGACTTATGTTGGAATTGTTGCATTGTGTTTCTACGATTCGTTGCTCTAAGAGTTTTGTCTCGAAGTTTCTTATGATATCGAAAAACTCACCCTGTTCAACTGTCCACTCCACTTGGCGGTAAAATATTTCTTTAAAATTCACCGTTTCACCACCGTATCTTTGGCCTGTAGATGAAGATGTCTTTTTAACCACTGCTGTACCGTACAGTTTAAATCGATTTTCAACTAAATATCGAGCATTTAATACAGTGGTGTTTGTACAGGGAGTTAACGTATCATACGCTAGCATATCATGTGCCAAATAGTTCCGAAGATTTCGCCCCGTAATGACTGGAAAAGGTAACGCTAGATCGATTATGTTATCACGGAATAGAGCTAAATTGCAGAGTATTTCTGATGCTTCCAACAGACAATACTCCAGCGCTAGTTGATCCGTGATGGATGATAATTTGCCTGTGGTTCGTTCGCAATTGCTCAAAATATCCTCCATGCTGTCTAGCAATCCTTCGAACATTCGTTGCATAATGTATTCGTCTGACTTCCGGAGTTCTTTTAGCTGCTCTAGCACTTCGCGTGTGTTGGTCTGTTGTGCACGCCGATCTTTCACGATCTCCTTCAACACGCGATATTTATTATCCAGCACAAACACATTCTGGTAGTAGCTTTTAGCTAGACGACGATTCACAAACTGTACATAGTCGTCTTCCTCCAGGGGAAGATTAAGGGCTTGCATTGTTTTCACCGTTGCATCTAGAGCTACATCGCCGCGTTGTTCGGTGCGTCCTAACAACGTGTCGAGCCCACTAAACTGTTCTTTTGCTAAGCGTGTCCAGATGGAACTCCACATGTACTGACGCGTTTCTTCCTGTTCGGCCATTTGCAGGCGCGCTAGCAGTTCGCGTGCATACATCAAATCCGTTTTCTGCACCAGATTGTGGCGTTTGGAATGCTCCGTGCGGTACAGTATCCAGTTGACGATTTCACGCACACGATCTAACGATGCCGTCGGTTGGCGGATATAACTTTCCAGGAAAAAGAACTCATCGATTGTGCGACCGAGAGATGCATTTTCTACGCGAATAACATTTATGCGGAACTGTAAATCCTTCATAATGTACTTCAAATCGTTTCTCGTTGCAGGATCAAGAGAAGCCGTCGATTCGGAGGTGTTTAGCATATACTGTATAAGCATCTTAGCCTCGGTCAGTTGCTCGGGTAGAAACGTTTCAATCAAAGTCCCTTTGAATTCCGTCCCAACGAAGGCGATATAGCTACGGAGTGCCTCGATCGATCGGAAACCCTTCAGGTACGCCAAATACCGCCGGTAGATTATTAAATTCTGTTGCGTCTGGGTGTAAACGAACCAACGGCGTGCTTCGCGCAGATTAGTCTCTATTTTCTGAAACACCGTCCCTAGTTGATCACTGCTTTCCTCTTCCAGCTCCCATTTAGCTTGCGAATAGCCGTGGCTAAAGAATTGCCTCAAATCCTTGGTCCGTTCAGCCAGAGCCTCTGATGTGATCAGCTGAAGTATGCGATTAAGCTTGGCCGTAATGTTGGGCGATTCGCGTGTGCTTTTTATCATTTCTCCGATCACTTGCAGCGTACGCTTTATTGCACGAATGCGTACAGGAGAGGGAACGGGCGGATGCATGTGGGGTGGATCGTTACAGGGACCTTCCCGCATGCCATCGATGTATGTTAACACCTTGCGGATGGAATAATGTTGCTTCATGATGAAGTATGTTTCATGCAGCTCTTTGTACGTGCGTTTTGATCGCTTTCGTTGATCCCAATCGATGGTGTTTTCGTACAGAGTTTTTAAAGTCTGCTGCAATGGCAGTGGAAATTCACTGAAACAAATATCCTGATGGATACCCTCCTCCAACGTGGAGGAATTTAATTTTTTCACACTCATCGGAATGTATGTGCGAAAGCGTTTGGGAACGCTAGAGAGCTTTTTTCCGGCAGTAGGATTACACAATTGTCGGACATATTGTTCTAGGGTTATCGCCGGCTTCCTATTATTCGTCATATCATCTCGAATTAGTTTCAAAAATCGAATAAGACGTTCTAAAACGAAAAACAATACGTAACGTAACATACATTTGCAACTTTACGAACCAATTACCTGCCTTTATCGATGGTAAATGCGTACACGTCGAATCCATTGACCGGTTTGCCTGTTATCAGCTTCAGGAACACGGCGATACAAAACTGCAACTGTAACAGTGGCAATTTGCGTAGATGCGTTTTAAGGAAGAACACATGGGCATATATATGTCGCAATCGAAGCACGAGCAATTCGTCAATATCTGTGTACGAATCCGGTTTATGGTGCGCTATGATAAGATCGATGCACTCCACCGTATGCGCCATACGCTCCGCTACATCCGTTGCTTTCGCGCACGAGTTATTCTCGGTGGTCTGATAAGCGTTTGGGGCATTTTGATAGCTAGCCTTTACAAGTTCGTACTCAACAAAGTGTACCATTTCTTCCGATAGGGGTATGTTACGATGTTTTAATTCGGCGTAAGGCTTAGCTAGTTGTGTATAATTGTCCGCAACGGGTATTTTGTGAGACGATAATAATTGCTTTAGCTGATCCACATTTCCACTGAGAATAGCATTTTGTATTGCTGTGAATGCTGTATCCATTTTAATTTCGAAACGTTTTTTGCTTCCGTACCAGGACACTTCACTGTTTTAAACGACCGTTACAGGTCACACTTCATCCAAGACTGGATGGTATGTTGTTGCTTTTCAATAGCAGGAAGTGTACTATCAGCATTCTCATTGCAGTGGCGTCAGATATTGATTTCTTGTGATAAGTGAGCAAGCTTTTGAGTGTTTTTTTTTCGTTTTGTTTAAATCGTCAGCATTGTAAATACAACGGCTCAATGTTCCAATAACTGCAGTACCCATGATTGACAAAGAACTGCACCGTTCCCTGTGTTGTTGACTATATAACATGCAATAGAAATGAAATAAATACCTTTCAAGGACATTAGCACACTAGCAACAAAGATTTCTTCTTACCTTCCACTCATTTAAAAATTTAGCACCATTACATCACTTTAAGTCACATCATTCAAATCACTTTCAACTGTAGCCTATTTACATGCTTCATTTTGGTGCACTAAAATAACAAACTGTGAAGCATCACTTGGTCGTATTATTTTGATACGATCACTATGGTTGTTGGACTGGTCAAAATTGATCTTTTTCTTTAACGACAATTTGATAATTTGCAATAAATGTTTTAAAACCGCTACCGTTGGTGATATTGATTTAAAAAAGATCAATGATAATGAAGTATATAATGTTTGAGGAATTATTCGATTTATACGTAAGCAAAGAAAACTGTCGTTGTATACATGTAATGCAGCAGGAAAAGCTCACATTGCAAAACAACCGTTGATCGTTGAACTCAGACGATCCTTTGTGCCGAACTCATGTGGCTATTGATTTTGATCTTCTCCTGTATTTGCTTTTCCTGCTTGAAAGCCAACGTGTTTGCCTTGCGTTCTATCCTGCGTTCGGCACGGTACTCCTTGAGTAACTTTTTTCGCTCGCGCTTTTCTTCCACAGTTTCGTCCTTTGGCCGGATCGAAAGCACACTGAGGGTGGAAATAACACTTCCGTCGCAGAGCGATTTTGGACCAGCGGGTTTGTCACTGTAGAATAAATGTAGATAAATGTAATCATCCATTGTAGACAATTTGTTTCGCTTGAATGATAGTATAGCAATAAGACCATTATTTACCTTTCACCCTGTTCAAGCTTGGCAATGGATTTCATCGTCAATTTACCTCCCTCGGCACCGAGCACATGTTCAGGTAGACCCGTTTTGGGATTGATCAGAATTTTACGTGCCTTTCTTGGTTCCTGGATCAGCTTCGGGTGGTTGTAGATGTTGCTGTAGGTGGAGAGTATACTTTCGCAGTCCCATTTTTTCTCTTCACTTTCTTCTACCTCCATGTTGACCTCCTCCTCAGGTTGTTCCGTTTCAAGCTGCGAAAGCCTATTGAAAGTTGTTCCAAAAGTTAGCTTCACTTTTGTACACATATCCATTTGTCCACATTCCCACTTACCGCTGTCTGATCCATTGCTTCTCGAACTCTGCATCGTACTTCAACTCACGATCGCGTTTAAATTCGGCCGCACATCTTAACAGCACATCATCGTTCTTTTCGACGTAACCTTCGATTTCTTCACAATCAAGAGCACCCACCTCCGGATCATCGTACTGCTCGAAGAACTTCTCGAAGCGATCGTCCAGCAGTGTAAGCTGTTCGTTGCGTCGGATGACACTGCTAGACATGGAGTATTCCGTAAAACGCGATTTCGTTTCCTCCCGATCGTAACCATCACCGAGCGGTGCCAAACCATCCCGTTCCTCATCGGAGTATTCATCATCCATATCTTCCGAGTCAAACTCATGATCATCATCCATGTTGAAAGCATTCTCATCGTCGTCGTCACCTCCGGCACCAGGTTGCATCGCGAGCTCCATGAAATTATCCTCCAATTCATTATCTGGATTATTGAAATCAAAATCTTCATCCAGTGCTGCGACTACATCCGGATCCCAATCGGGCCGTGGACCGCGGGTCACTTCGACTGCTTTCTTCATAATGCCATCCTTTTCTTCAAACTCGGAAGCAAACACCGAACTGGGCAGCTGAATGCGGACATCGCTCTCTTCATTTGTGTCGGGTTTGGTGGGTTGCTTGGTTGGTTTAGAGTTAACCGGTTCCCAGACAACCTCATTACGGTCCGGCTCCCGAAGATGTTGCAGGTAATCGTAATCATCGTCAAAGAAAATACCGTATTTTGCTTGCTCTTTTTTACGTTTGGCTGCATCGACCTAAACCCAGGAAGAAACAACTCATTGTTATGGAGATCGTAGTGAAGTTGGCTAGCAAGTGTACTTACTTTTCCTTCGACGACTGGTCGGGAACTGTTGGCAATTAAATTAGCGTACTTTGGCGGCACTCTCACCGGTACCAGTACGTGTTGTGGTGCCGTCTCATCTACGTAAAGTGGATCGTGCTGGCTGCGGTTCACCAACCGGAAGGTAACCGCAGTCTTTTTATCGATGAACTTTTTCTTACCCTGCAAGTATGACCGCGTAACGTAGGGTGAGTGTCAGGTTATGATTGTTTTGTTGGTAAAACATGGTACATTCATGCTAAATAACATCACTTACCATCGTTTATGAAAACAGGTGTACACTTTTCAACGCCGATTGCAGTTTCTGGTTAAAAACAATACAGAAAATAAAGTTTTCTATGGCGTAGAAAGAAAACTCGTGTTGGCATGCCAGGTGCTTCGATACAAAAGGATGAAACGTCAAATAGTTCGACGAAATGTCAGACGCTTCGCAAAAACAACAATAAAGTAAACACACATACACGAAGGAGGAAGGTGCGTCTTGTGAAATTAATATTTATGTAAGTTTGGCTGCAGAAATTGTATCCAAAAGTTTCTTTTTATTGACCAAATCTTCCGATTTACAGTGCACACCGTTAAAAATGGGAGGCTGGGCGTTAGAAATTGGAAAAATGGCACTCTACATGACCTTCCCTGTGGCAATGTTCCACTGGTTCAATCAGCCGGAATATTTCGAGAAGTGGGTAACCGATACTAGGCGGCAGCTGTATCCTCCGGAAAATCCGCAGCACCGAGCAGAGATTGAAAAGTGCATCCGTAACGTACGAGAGCGTCATGATCAGGAGCTGCTGAAAGCGTTGGAAGAGATGGAGCAAAAAGAAAAGAAATAATCGGCGAGATACATTCGCACATCGCAATGTACATAATTTGTTTATGTTTAGTGTAAAATCGAAGTTATTAGAAAAAATACATGAAATGCTTAATAGCGGAACGTTTTGAACGATAAAATGTGATATTTTTGATTGAAATTATGCTATTTTCAGTGGTGTAGTGAAAAGTCGGAAACCCGAAAAGAATCTGTGAAGCCTAGTGAAAAAATGTATAAAAATCATTCAACGCCAGCCCAGTGAAAAATATCACACAATAGTCTGTGGTAGCAAAATTCGAGGCAATATGGTTGTCAAAATACACATGTGTTTTGTTTAGATTGCTGTTGTAGGAACACCGGCGTGTTTGTCGCTGCTCTTGCTGATTCGCTAAAAAAACCATCAAAATGGGAGGAAATTCAAGAAAATTCAAAAAAGCGGAGAAATCTAAAATTAAGCTTAAAGGAGCCAAACTCCCTAAAGGCACCAACATTACAAAAACTAACTTTAAAGTGCGCAAAATTGTCGTGCCGGATCAGTTGAAGCAGCGAAATCTCACCGACGCAGCCGTTCTGTCCAACCGGAACCTCAGCTTGAAGGATTGTCTTGCAAAACTGAAGCTCAACAATCTGTCGTCCAAAATCGAAGGTCTTCGTGGAGTGCGTGAAATCATCGCAAAAATGCCTTCGGAGCTGCAAAAGATGCTCAGCGCTGTCGTGAAAGATGTCGCAAGTTTGTCCATAGATATAGAGCACGACGTACGGAAGGATACGTATAAAACGCTCGGTTGCATTTTGGTCGCTTGTGGACCGTCAATAATGGTGCCGTTCTACGAGGTGCTGCTGTCCTTTTTGCGCTGCAGCATGACACACATTCAGTCGCGAATCCAGGAAGATTCACTCCTGCTACTGGACGTACTATTGCAGAACCTGCCAGAGTTGATTGTGGCAAATCGGGATAAGATTCTACCCCAGTTTTTGGACATGATTTCAAAACTGCGAACCGAATCTAAACCTGGCCGTACGCTAACGATCAATCTGGACAAACAATCGACCAGTACACGATGGCGTGTGAAGGTGCTTTCAAGGCTTACGGAAATATTGAAGATTCTGATTGATAGTAAGGCCGTAAAGGATTCAACGATGGAACCGGTTGACGAAATCCCCCTCCGAACGGAAGACGCAGACAATCCGTAAGACTATTTCTAGCATTTGTCGATGCTTAAAGCCGGGTCATATTTAATAATATATTGTTTGTGTTTTCAGATTTGCTTCAAAAGTTTCCGATTATCAACCGAATAGGCCCATACCAATCAATTACGTGTTCGATGGTACGACAGACATGTTTTTCCCGATACAAAAGCGGCACCTTTGCGCAATCTGTCCGATGGATGTACTGTTTCGAAAATCATCCGGAACAGATAAAGACTTATCGCTGGGCGATCGTATTGATGATGGGCGAAAACTGAAAATGTACGTAGAGATGCTTATGCCGGTGTTGTTCGAATCCTGGCTAGAGGTTCGCCCAATCGGTACCGCATCCGACACGGTACAGGAGCACGCACTAACACAGGAAGCTGCAGCAACACTGGAACTGCTTATGGCTATTTTCATACAGCTTTGGGATCTGATCGTACAGTACTGCAGCGAGACCAACAACGACGATATGAAACGGTGGTTCCGTGAAGAGTACAGCGCCCAATTTTCTACCCATATTCTCGGTGGATTTCCGTATTATCAATCTGGCATGGAGGCGAAAGGTCAAGGAAAGCGTTCCAAGACTACCGCATTGATTTTGCCCGAGAAGACGGTAGACGATCATTGCTATAGGCACAATTTCAACATTTGCTTCTTTTATTGTTGCCTCCACGACCAGTTCCGTGGAGGGAATAAAAAGTCGCAAGCGTACGCCAAGATTGTGGAGTACGTGAAACGCTGCGTATTGAACTGGAAGTTTCGTGGGGCAGAAGTGACAAACTTGCTGCTACAGGTGCTTCGCTACATGCTGCTGGACATCGATTGCATGTCGGTGAATCAGGAAACCCGAGCACTGCTGCAGACGTTGCTGGAGGTATACATAACGGCGAAACTTCCGCAGGACATTCGCAATCGCATTCTGGTACTGTTTTGCGACATAATCGTGCTAAACGATTCGCTGTGGCGTCGGTACGGTCAAGAGCTATTTACACTCTTCTTAAAAATGTTGCCCAATTTGTTGTGCAAACCAACGATCGACCTGGTGGTGTTAAAGGCGTTGCTTTGCTTGGGTCAGCGAAGCAATGCACCATTTCTGGAGGTGTTGGAAGCTAACGCAAAACAAATTGTTGCAAATTTGGGTACAATTCGTGTAACAAATGAATTAAACCCGGGCGAAGGGTTTATACTGATATGCAACATGCTATTTTACATTCGTAAACGGGAACTAATTAAAGAGCTGCTCGCTTGTGATGCGCAGAACTTGAAAGAAGTATCCCAAAGGGAACGGCTTTGCAGTACGCTAGAACTTAAGTTGGGAATGTTGCAGAATTAAATGTGAAGTAGAAATTGTTTTTCCCAGTAATAAAAGTTTTATAGTTAACTTCTCCAAAAACTAATATCTGGAATACTTTATCTTACGTATAATAATTCACTAAATGTTAATAAACTCAATGAGAACAATCAAAAATAAAAAACGGCACAATTTCAAAAACGTTGCACAAAAGAAACGCTTAAAATTTCATTTTCGCTTCCATCGGTAAACTGGCAGCACTGCTAAAGTGCGCCAAGCGTTTGTTTACATCACATAGCGTTTTGTTGGTTGTTTTCCTCTGTCGCAAAAGGAGAGCGAAGCCATATCCCGTGTGTTTTTTGTGATCTCTGCTTAAAACGTGCACTATCCGCATGAAACAGCGATGAATCTAGAATTGCTTGGTAAGAGAAGAGGTAATCGCCTGAAGGACTATCGCTAACGATGTTGATCCACTGTTTGTCGCACAGAATCGTTCGGCCAAAACTACCCGGAAGAATTCGATGGTTCGTTGGATTGCATCTCGCTGGCGGTAACGTGCGCTTTTAACAAGTATGGCACCCTGCTGGCGGTAGGCTGTAATGATGGGCGCGTGGTGATATGGGACTTCCTAACGCGCGGCATCGCAAAGATCATCTCCGCCCATGTGCATCCGGTGTGCAGCTTGTGCTGGTCGCGCAATGGTCATAAGCTACTGTCCGCATCGACCGACAACAACGTTTGCATCTGGGACGTGCTGAGCGGCGACTGCGAGCAAAAGTACCGATTTCCATCGCCGATTCTGAAGGTTCAGTTCCATCCGCGGAATGATAACAAATTCTTGGTCTGTCCGATGCGGTATGCTGCAATCTTGGTCGATGTCGGCGGTAAGCACGAGTGTCTGCCGTTGGATAATGATGTAAGTACGCAGGTGTGCGCACGCAGTGAAGGTGGACGATACATGACGCATAATGTTTTTTTTGTTTTCATAGGGTGATTTAAACATTGTAGCTGCATTCGATCGTCGCGGAGAACACATATACACAGGCAATGCGAAAGGGAAAATTCTTGTACTGAATGCGGACACGCTTGAAATCGTTGCCAGTTTTAAGATTGTGTTGGGAAGCTCGAGTGTGACGGCCGTCAAGAGCATAGAATTTGCCCGAAGAGGAGAGTAAGTAAGAGCAATCGATAGAACCGCGGTTTGGTGACGATATGTTTTTCCTTCTTTTCAGGGCATTTTTGGTGAATACTTCCGATCGTGTCATTCGGGTGTACGATTCCATGGAGGTGGTTACATGCGGGAAGGACGGTGAACCGGAACCGATACAGAAACTGCAGGATCTGGTAAACAAGTACGTATTGTTTGGCATACGGATCGCAGCAACCATACCCGTAACCGTTTCTCTTTCGCGTGCAGGACAACATGGAAAAAGTGTTGCTTTTCAGGTGATGGGGAATACATTTGTGCCGGAAGTGCACGCCAGCACGCGCTCTACGTGTGGGAGAAATCGATCGGCAATTTGGTAAAAATCCTGCACGGAACCAAGGGTGAACTGTTGCTCGACGTGGTCTGGCACCCGGTCCGGCCGATCATTGCCAGCATCAGCTCCGGGCTGGTTTCGATCTGGGCCCAGAATCAGGTGGAAAATTGGTCCGCTTTTGCACCCGACTTTAAGGAGCTGGATGAAAACGTGGAGTACGAGGAGCGTGAATCCGAGTTTGACATTACGGACGAGGACAAGTCGGTCGATCTGGCAGCAGAATCGAAACAGGACGAGGAGGTCGAGGTGGATGTTGTCTCCGCAGAACCGATTGCCGCGTTCTGCAGCTCCGATGAGGAGTATGAGGATGAGCACGCGCTACAGTTTCTACCGATGGCACCGGAAGTGGAAGATCCGGAGGATGGTTGGGGTTCGCAGGATAACGATACGCTTGGTGGTGGTGGTGGGTTCGGTGCATCGGTCGGAGGGCTCGGTGCCGGAGGACCGGATTCGATGAAGGAAAATGAACCGTCGATGAAAAAGCGCAAAACGAGCCAGTACGAGATCACGCTCGATAACGCACCGATCGACGATGTACACCCACTGCTGCAGAACAAAACGAACAAAGACAAACAGTCAACCACGAGCAAGAAAGCAGCCGGACGTCCCCGGAAATGAACAGTTTTTTCTCAGTTACAAACGGTAAAATTTACGGTTTACCAGCAGGACAAAGTGAAAACAAAATGAAGTCTCATATAAAAAAATAACACGCGTGTAAGTAATTTGAAACATCCATTTACATTTCATTATTTCTTTTTCGCTGTTTCGTTTTGACCTTCTTCTTCACCAAGTAACGTACACGGAAAACACATCGCACCGTTCACAATACTCGCCAGAATACTAGAGTTACTATGGCGACGACGGCGGGATAACTTCGTTATTCAATCGATCTGGATTGCTCCATTAAAAACAACCTTTTTTTTTCTTCTGGTGGAAAGTGGATGAGTGAGTGTTATTGCTACTATTGCTCTTAGTGTATAGTGTGTTAACATAATTGTTCCCCAGGTCAGAAACTGGTTTCTTTTCAACCCACACCAATGAATGATTGGTTCTTTAGTGCTCTACGCGTGCATTTCCTGGCGGGCAAAATCTCGAATGTTGTTGTTAAGTAGTGTCATCATAAACCGTCTTCGCTGATCTCGTTCTCCTTCGGAATACGCATAAATACTGTTGCTAAACTCTGGCTTTGCTGGCAATTGACTGCGAATCATGATTCGGCCAAATAGACCCGCTAGAGAGGAGAGAAGATGAAGCAATGTTTATAGTGCACTGTTTCCTAATCTCTCCTATTGCGCTCGTCCGCTTACCGATCGCTTCGATCCGGATCGACTTATTTGCGTTTGAGAGATCCTGCAAGAAAAGACAAATGTACAGAAAAAGAATCCGATTCACCGGCTTTAGTTTCGAGCGCAGCAGATCTTTGCAGCGCTCAAAGTTGTCCGCCGCAATGATACACTCCCGTTCGCTGATGGTGACTACCGGTTCCGGAAGGGCCTCCAGCATCATGAGCAGCGCTTCCGCCGTCGTATGCGGCATCCCGGCTGGAATCATAAAGCTTCGTTAAGGATAATCATTTGCTCCGAAGGAGCATTGTTTGTATAGCCATAAGCAAAACCAAAAGAAACAACACCATAAAAGGATACGAAAATCTCCTGTTGACCAGCTGTCCAGCCAGTCCCGGATTTCGAGCAGATTGGCCGCATCCGACTGGCCTAGCTTCCGGTCCAGCGTAAACAGCTGCGGTGTTTGTAAACCCATCTTACGCAGATTATCCACCAGGCGCCAGATTTCGCGCGGAAAGCTAACATTGCTACCTCCGACATCGTCCCCAACCAGATCGATTAGCTTTTCCTCGTGATCCAACGAGACAAGCTCGTGTATTGCGTACATCGATACCGGTTTGTTCAGCTTCATCAGCGTATCGAGCGAAACGCCGAAGCAGCTCGGTTTGTATTCGCCGAAGATCGTGATGAAAATGTCCCGACCGTTCTCCACGTGCAGCACCAATATGTCGAGCGGTATCTTCACACCGGCCTGCGCATCCTTGAGCTTGCGTAGCATGCGCGAAGCGGCCGGCCCATCCACCAGTATGTCGATGCGGATGCTTAAGCTGTTCCCGGTCAACAACTCACCCTTGCTGTGGCTAATGCGTATGAAATCCTCGCATACTTGACTGTTGCGGTCATCCTTGCAGGCAAACCGGAAGCGTACCGGTAGATGGCAATTGTTCGCCACCAGCAACTCGCGGGAGTACTTTTCGTTGAACCGGATCAAACCAAAGTCGAGATCCGTCTGCTCCACCGTAATCTGAGGTTGATTATCGTTTTCATACTTATCCACAGTTTTCAGCACCTCTTCGCTTATTTTTTTCAGCTTTGCCTGATCTTTTGCCTGAGCCTTAAACGTAACGAAATCGTAAAAGCAAAATTAATGTACGAAACAGAAATAAAAAAGCCTTTTCAAGTCCCCCCACCGTCACTTACATCGACCTTAAAATCTGCATAAACCGGCTTGTGATCACTTTTTCGCAGCTGCATAACGCTGTTGTACCGCAGCAGCTCGATTCGTTGCCCTTTCCACAGGATCCGGTCGCACCAGGCGGGCGTTCGGCTTTTCTCGCTACTGTCCCACTCATCCGTGCCGGGATTGTATTTGTACGTCGGTGGAAATAGAATTTTGCCCTCCTTGTAATCGCGGAAAATACGGTTCCGGCGCTTTTCCACGTACAGTTGATCGTGCTGGTAAAGCTGATTGTAGTCGCGATCCTTTCGATTTACATACTCCTGAGACACTTCCGGGCCGTCCAGACGGTAGTTTAAGTCACCGATCCAAAATATGTGACTAAAATTAAGCGATTGTAATTAACATCAAGTATAATGCTTAACAATATTAAGAGTGGTAAAGTGGTACGGACACAACAAGATAAAAAGGAAATGAGGAGTCCTAATCAATTCGTTAATTCTGTGAGTGTTCATGTGTAAGAATTGAACCATGCAAGATTGGACACTTCGATATCTATACATTTCGATCACAAATATTATGATTTTGATGAGCAGGGGTCGGCATATTTTTTCGAAAGGGGCTAGACGGTTAAGAAAACCGCGAAACCGCAGGCTGACACTCTTTATTTCTATTGAAAATATGGATTTTTTATATTCCGAAACAAATCATGCAAATATAGTTTACAAACTGTAAAGTAGTGAAATATTATTACATGTAAACGTTTTATCCTCATCTTTTATGGCACTACTACCTCAAGAGGTATTGGCTTGCCATTTCGATGACTTCTGTGAATTGAATTTATCCTGCAAAAAAGATAGCCAGTCCGGCATACGGGGGAACGGCTCGAATGGGATTCGATTACCGGTCCTGCCGTATGATATCGGTGCCGGAACAGCTCCAAAACATTTGAAAGGATTTTTTTATATCGTACTTCCACTAAATTTGACATGTAACATACGAAGCGCAAAGACTTGCTCTATTGATTCAAATATTTTTCCTATTTTTTTGTAAATAACTAAATTATACATTTGTCAGACCATAAATTGCTTGATTTTTCTTATAATTTTTACAGCATTTTAAACGTTGATGTTGTTAGTGAACAACGCTCGAAATTTGAATGTTTGAATAGCGTTACGACAAAATTGAGGTATACGGTCTTGCTGTCCTACCGTAAATGATCCTACAGCAGGATTGTTTAGTTTTTAGATTGTATTTTTCACGAATTATGCTCTTATTACAAAGAAAGCAAGACGATTTTGTAAACGGGTAATTGAAACCCTCTGATTCCTTGAGCGTTGTGAACGTTTTTGAATTTTGTAGAAAGCATTCTTCAAAAACTTTTGGATTGACCCCTGGTTCAGAGCATGAAAAATGATCCGAACGATCGTAACGATCATTTTTCAGAGATTAAATAATCGTTTCTCGTCATAACATGGCAAAGCGTTCAGTATTCATTGGAAAACCGTTCCATAACAACAGTTCGCTGAATTAGATTCCTAGTTGATCTCCTTAGCACTAACGAACGACCACCGTTCAATGAGACATAAAAAAAGCAAACAATTATTAAACAATAATAAGGTAAATTGAGTCTTAAGCGTTCATTAACCGTCACCTTGCTACCTTTTTACCAGTTAACTCTATCTTAATACCTCCTCCATTAGCGCCATACTTCTGTGATACATTTTCTGTTTGTACAATCGTTGTAGATCAACAAAATGAACATGAATGTTATCTACCTTCCCCGATAGCTCTATCGATTGATAAGCAAACAGAACCTTCCCTTCGTACACCCGCGCCTGATACTTACTGGTGTTCGTCGATTGAACGCATTCGAAACCCATTATCGAACGACATGCGGCGTATGATGTCGTCATGATCGTCA
This sequence comes from Anopheles minimus, assembly GCA_000349025.1. Lineage (NCBI taxonomy): Eukaryota > Metazoa > Arthropoda > Insecta > Diptera > Culicidae > Anopheles > Anopheles minimus. The sequence continues at coordinate 1,549,398 of KB663744.1, forward strand.
TTCCGTCGTTCCACTTCCTGTGTATGCGCGGCCAGGTGCGTATTAACGAAGCAAAACAGGGCTTCGTTTAATTTAAAGCTCACTCCAACACCTCCTTTATTGCCCTACAAAAAAAAAAAACACACGAAAATCGATAATATTATTTATAGCTGAGCAGCGCATTGCAACGGTTTGCGCAGTTGCTGGTATCTCCGCTTACCCATTTCAACGTTCCGGTACCGACGGCAGACGTGAGGCAATCGTTTATCTTTGGACAGATCGTGCTTTTAACAGCCACGGTTAGCATCATGCCCACCAACCGTACCGAGGCGAGCTCGGTATAGATGGCTCCTTTATGAAGCCCGCTCATAACTTTATCACTGGAAGTAGAGGTGGCAAAGCATGGGTCAAAGAAAGGGGTGCATCACACGAACAAAACCGACACACACACACACTTACACCCATGTTCGATCAATTTTCGTCTCGTTCATCAGAATCTTTTCCGGCGTCCATTCGATCTCCTGGAAGCCGACCGCATAGATATCGGGCGGGCTGTCGGTCGTGGCGAGCCATTCCGGCAGCTCGATCGTTTCGGACGTTTGTCCGTTAACATTCCAGGTGGCGGTGTACACGTGGTAAGGTTCATACACGGTGTACTCATGGCGCCGTCGTTCGAGCTCTTCGCGAAACTTTGCATCGCGCGTTTTTGGCGCCTGGCTACCGTCGGCCACACTTCGATCGATCGCCAGCAGCCCGGCCCGTTCGTCCGCTGGTTTGTAGTATTGCAACCAATCGTATGCAGATGACGAATGTATCGGAACGGCACTGTATGATGCTTTCAGATTTTTGACACTGGTCAAAAAGTGTTCCTTTGCTACACTGATTTCATCGGTCGCGTGGTAGTAATAGGTAGTTTGCTGGTTCTCCGAGAACACGGTAAACTGATGACTGGACACGGAACCGAAACCGGACTCTGGTAAAGAGAAAAATGATTCAAAAATTTAGCCTACGTACAAGGATGGATAAATAGGAGCGTGTGAACGTCCAAGCCACCATACTTGCCTGTGTTGACGAAGAATGAATCATTTATTGGGAAAACCGCCACTATCGTTAGATCGGATATGCTTTCCGGGGGTTCGCGGGAAACGGAAAATGAAAACAAGGCCGCCGTTTCGCTGGAGCTGACCGTTACGAGCAGCCGGTTTTGGTAGTTATTGCCGACGATTTGGTACGCTGCCAGTATCTACAATCGTGCGACGTTGTTTGATCTACCGGTTAAGGAAAACAAACTAACCCGACTCCGCAGAAAAAGGGTGCCATATGTTTTGACAAAATATGCTTATGCTACTGGTGAACTTTTTTTTTTATCTACGGCTTTCCGCCACATGCCATATGGATCACACGGTGTGTCTGTATATGTTTTGGGACGGTATCGTGCGTCATCAGAACGAAATTTCATTTTGAAGATATCTTTGAAGCTGGTTTTAGTGTTCTCAATGTTAAATCCAACTCAGGCAAACATCAACGTGCAGATTCGTTCGAGTGAAACGCTAGAACCAATCCTGTTTGCGGTTGCAAAGATCACTCACAAGAGAAAAAAAAAACCGCAAGTGGTTCACATTCATTACACGATTATCTGGTTTGCCACTCACCTACCATCCCTTAGCTTCGGGGGCCATTTGGTCCCTGAGCTCATGTGTTCTTATCGTTGCCAAAAAGTAAACAAACCATCAAACGAATTGCATTGGCAGCGGAAAGCGAAAACGCAATCTTCGTCACGGCTTCTTGCAAAACGAGCGTGTGTATTTTTGTTAATGACCAGAACACATTGCTTCACCGAACAAACAACAAAACCACGCTACACGAAACAGAGCATGCGTTTGTGTTGTACAAAACGATTTCGATTTCTTATCGTGTACAATTGTATAAAGAAAAAACAACACAACTGAGACCGTTCTTCTGCTTTCTTTTGGATCTGTGGCATCTGTGAACAGGAGGATTATATAGATTAACACAGTAAAAGGATACAGCCAGCACGGATTCGCCTTCACGGAACTTTTGTGTCACCGTTCGGATAATAATCGAATCATGATTTGCACTGTTCATTTTCACATTCGCTCAATTACAAAACGCAAATCACAATACTAAAACGCTGCAGACTTATTGGCACCTTCCGTTCCGAAACAATTCAACACCGTTTTACACTTTCTACCACAACACGGAAGCTTCAGCAAGCCGCAGATTTTGTGTTTATTGTAGGTAAACAACACATTGTTTCATGAAATTAGAGCGAAAGATTTGTGGGACAATAATTTTCTGGGTTGATTCTACGGCTTCGTATTCTGTTGGAGTTGTGTGTGTTTTTTTTTATTTGCACAATTTTGACGTATGATCGATGGTTGCCAATAGAACGTTTATGACTGTGGGTTTGAGCCTTTAGTTTAATTTACCATCGGCTCAAATGAATTAAATTTTCTAAATAAATAAGTCCATTTTGAAATCATGCAATAACGTACATCTATTGATTTTGTATTAAAAAAGCTTACACTTTTATTTTGGAAAATTTGGTATCAAAATTTATCACAAAATGTCACCCGTATGCCCGTTTCGGGAACGGCTACCTCTGTTGGGTTTAATTGTATACAAACAAACCCTTTTCATTCTGGCCGTGCATAGTTTCGTAATTTTTAATCTCGGAAGAAAATGTTGATAATACACTTTGTCCGCAGTTTGAGTACGGTTGTAAAAAGAGCAAACGTAAAGTTATCGAAAGCGGATGTTATCAAACGTTTAAACTATGAAAATAAGGCTCTGTTCGGGGCGGTAGTAAAGCCGGCTAAAAGGAAAACCAAAACCACGCAAGTAGATAAAGAATCCACCGCAAATGCAGTCGCAATTGAAACGGAGTATTCTTCAGAGATGTACTGGCAAACCCTCAATGCGTCACGGGTACCTCCCACAACGGAAGCGTCGGTTGGAAGTGCTTGCATATCACCGGGGCTGATAATTCCATTCACAGAAATCGAACTGCAACACATCACAAAGTTTCCTATCCTTCCAAGTGGTGAAGCAATCGTTGAAAAAGAGTGGATACGCCACGAGCAATACGAAAGTGAAGAGTATAAATCACCTTCGGTTAACCGGGTACTGGCGGCAACCATGCCGGAAGCATCAAGACAGGCGTTGCTACGTTGGAAGGCATCTAAAATTGCCGAGCTGGGTGAGGAAGGATTTCAACAGCTGCAAAAAGACATTTTCGCTCGCGGAAGTATATTGCACACTACGCTAGAGACGTGGTTAACGGGATGCGAGCCGTCAGAGGGAATGATTGCAGATACCGGCCTGCTGTGGAAAAGCGTTCGTGGAGCGCTTGAGGAAGTCGACCGTCCGGCGAAGATCATTGAGCGGAAGCTATATCATCCCTACCTACACTACAATGGCGTGGTCGACTGCATCACCTCGATAAAGTGAGTGTAGCCTTCCGATCTTTTGTTGCTCTTTGTTCTTCGAACTCCCTCGAACTATTCTTTTCCTCAGGGGTCAATACCATGTCATCGAATGGAAAACGTCGGACAATCCAAAGACAAGCGTGGGTGCCACCTACGATGCACCGATACAGCTTTGTGCGTATTTGGGTGCGCTGCAAGCAAATCACGAACTGTGTGATTCTCGCGTACAGCGTGGAGCAATATTCGTAGCATACACAAGCGGAAAACCGGCCAATGTTCACATTCTGGATTGCGGTGAAATGCGCCGTTATTGGCAGCTGTGGTTGCATCGCCTACAAGAGTATTGGACACGTTACAGGGATGGCACATTACCTGAACCAATTTAAATAAAACGCGTAGGATGCTGCTTTAAGAAATCAAAGTTCCTGAGCTTATTTTCAACTCGAAATAAACGACGATTTCTATTGTTGGCGGAAAGCGAATCAGCTGTTTAAAAAAAAGGCGCCATAAACTGACGGTTCATTTGACACATGAGCGTATTTGGCAGCACTGCCGCACGCCAAAATTCGAAAACTGTTTGCAAGCTATTTTTTTGTTGCGTACACACGCATATTGTTTATTGTTATGGAATATAGTAAAAGAAAAATGATTTCCAATGGTAAAACGAGTGCACCAAACAGTTGTACATGTAAAAACATTCACATTTTATCTTCCCGGCAGCACCGACGAAAGAATGCCAGTATGGAGGTGAATGTTATCGTGTAAATCCGGTCCATTTCCGCGAATATTCTCATCCACACAGTGAGTTATACTACCGGTAGGTTGTGTACCAACGTAACTTACGAAATATGTGTAAACTTTTCCAGTTGAAAAGCTACTGGCCAAAGCCACTTCAATTTCGATGGTTGAAATACCCGACGATGTGAAGGTGCACAAAAGCGTGTTTACGGAGCAGTTAAAAATTGTGTCCAGTCTCTTTCCCCATCTTACGAGCGATACGATAAATCCGGAGAAGAAAACTAAGCTGGAAACAAACTTTTCACAACCCACATCACAACCTGCAACCACTTCTGCCCTCCCGACGAGCAGCGTTGCGAAGACGGAACCTCCAAAACCTTCCAACTCGGGAAAGGATAACAAGAGTACGATTGAGACACTGTTTGCAGAACGCAGAGCAAAAATGCAGGCCGCACAAAGGGAAAAGCCGGTTGAAACAGTAGTTCCAGTTAAAAAAGACGTGCCCACTTCCAAGCCCTCTACCTCCAACACGGGAATATCCTTGAAACAGGCAATACCACGCGATATAAACGCTTACTTTCCGGTTGTAGCTCCACGGGGTCGCATGGCAGAAAAGCTAGCGGCTGCATCTCCGTACAACTTTTTCCTTACCACCATCACTGCCTCCAAGCCTACGCATACGGAACCGCTTTCCATAACATTTCAGGAGCTACTCGACTCGAGTCTGGGTGAGCTGGAATGTTCGGTGCAGATGAACTTCATGGTCGATATTGGTTGGCTGCTGGCGCATTATTTTTTCGCTGGATACGAAAATGTCCCACTCCTTGTATTGTACGGCGATGAGACGCCCGAGTTAAGGATGGTTTCGCAGAAGAAGCCTAATGTTGCAGCAGTGAAGGTTGAGATAAAGACACCGTTCGGTGTGCATCACACGAAAATGGGCCTGTACGGATATCGGGATGGTTCGATGCGTGTCGTCATTTCGACCGCCAATCTGTATGAAGACGATTGGCACAATCGTACGCAGGGACTGTGGATTAGCCCAAGCTTACCAGCCGTACCGGAAGGATCTGATACGACATACGGTGAAAGTAGAACCGAATTCCGTGCCAGCTTACTGGCTTATCTAGATGCGTACAAACTACCCCAGCTGCAACCGTGGATGGAACGAATAAGAAAAACAGATTTTTCGGATGTAAAGTATGTTCAATGTACATGTGTTCTATACGCTTTACACGTTTTATATTTTTCTTGTACTTCCAGAGTATTTCTCATTGCTTCAGTTCCCGGTGGTCACACGAACACTCCGAAGGGTCCGCTGTGGGGACATCCTCGCTTAGGCTATGTACTGTCTCAGCATGCAGCCCCAATAGACGATGCCTGCCCACTGGTGGCGCAAAGTTCAAGCATTGGCAGCCTAGGTCCCTCGCCGGAGTCGTGGGTACTGGGAGAGATCATGGCAAGTTTCCGGAAGGATAGCGCTCCGGTCGGCATAAGACGGTTGCCTGGCTTCCGGATGATTTATCCCAGCTACTCGAACGTGCGCCAAAGCCACGACGGTCTGCTCGGTGGAGGTTGCCTACCGTACGTTAGAAATACACATGTAAAGCAAGAATGGCTCAAGGACTATCTGCACCAGTGGTGTAGCCGCTCGCGGCAGCGGAACAAAGCGATGCCGCACATTAAAACTTACTGCCGCTGGTCACACCGAGGATTGTACTGGTTTTTGCTTACCTCGGCAAATCTTTCCAAAGCAGCGTGGGGTGTTTACAATAAGACAGGCCGGTTCGAAAAACCGTTGCGGATCAATAGCTACGAAGCGGGTGTACTGTTCCTGCCGAGGATGTTGGTAAGTTGCCTTTTATTTCTACTTATCTATTTCCCGTAACCGGATGGAACTTTCTGCATGGAATGCACACTTTCAGCTGGACGAAAACTTTTTCCCGATGGAATCCGATAAAAAACATCCACCGTTTCCGATGCCTTATGATATCCCAATCATTCCATACGCTCCAGAGGACACTCCGTTCTTCATGGATTATTTGCAACAGTAATAGTTGGATATTGGCTACATTCAAAGCCTTCAATGCTTAATTCATCAACAATCCTTCTTCGTGTGTGTAATCTGTCCTTCTAAGTGTTGTCGAAGATGAATTCTCAATATACACGGTATTCTTGAAACATTATAATACAACTTTCTTATCATAATTCAAATCTATACAATATCAACAATCGCTAAAAGGTGAATAGTTTGTAATGAAAAGAAAAAAATCTAAATCTAAAATAATAACTGGAGCGGGCAAAGGCTGTTAAGGCTGGCGCATTAACGTTATCTACGTGAAAGTATTTTATCAAATAATCGTTGTATTGTAAAGGTTGATAACATTAGGAAGCGATTACTCCACAGTACTTAACAGACTGCGAGTGAGAGTGTGTCGGTCAGAAGAATTCTACTGTGACTGTGATTTTCTGTTTTTTCCCCCGAAATATACGCTTTATACGCTCGCCAAGTTTGGTACCGATTCCATCTTTAAACAGGCTACCTATAAACCACCTGCAAACCTCTAAATGGAACGAGCACCGCCGGCTAGTGTAGTTATGTTAGATGATGCATCTAACGCGGACATAAGCACTGGTGCTTCCGAGAGCGATAAGATCAAAGACTCTTTCTCCGTCGTAGCGTCACGGGGTCGTATGGCTGAGAAATTGGCTGCAGCTGCCCCGTACCACTTTTTCCTTACCACCATTACCGATTCTGAACCTACGCACACAGAACCGCTCTCTATCACCTTCCAAGAGTTACTTGATCCAAGTTTGGGTGAGCTGGAATGTTCCTTACAGATATCCTTCATGATCGATATTGACTGGCTGTTGAAGCATTACTCCCTAGCGGGTTATGAAAATGTTCCCTTGTTAATACTGCACGGCGATGAGATGCCCGAGTTGAAGATGGTTTCTCAGAAGAAGCCTAATGTTACGGTGTTGAATGTAGAGATCAAGACACGGATTGGTGTGCATCACACGAAAATGGGCCTGTACGGATATCGGGATGGTTCGATGCGTGTCGTCATTTCGACCGCCAATCTGTACGAAGGCGATTGGCACAATCGTACGCAGGGTCTTTGGATTAGCCCAAGCTTATCAGCCGTACCGGAAGGATCTGATACGACATACGGTGAAAGTAGAACCGAATTCCGTGCCAGCTTACTGGCTTATCTAGATGCGTACAAATTTCCCGAGCTGCAGCCATGGATGGAACGAATAAGAAAAACGGATTTTTCCGATATCAAGTATGTACCAATTGCTCCGTTTTTTTAACTCAATACACGTTGAAGCTTATCCTTGCAGGGTGTTTCTCGTTGCATCGGTTCCATGTGGTATAAACAACATTCCCAATGGTCCTGACTGGGGCTATCCGCGTATGGGTTACCTGCTATCACAGCACGCTACCCCTATCGATGATTGTTTTCCGCTAGTGGCCCAAAGCTCGGCGGTTGGTTGTTTCGGAAACTCGCCCAAACACTGGATTCAACGAGAAATCTTGGCCCACTTTGGGAGGGACAGTGCACGCAGGAAGGTCCGTCTCCTGCCGGGATTCCGCTTTATCTTTCCCACCTATGCATGCGTATGCGCAAGCCATGATGATTTGTTGGGCGGTAGCTGCTTGCCTTACAGCTTTGAAACGCACGCACGGCAAATGTGGCTGGAAAACTATATGTGCCAGTGGAATAGCCAAGCGCGGCATCGGGGTAGAGCGATCCCGCACATTAAAACCTACTGTCGCTGGTCAGAGGAGGGTTTGCAATGGTTTTTGCTTACATCCGCTAACTTTTCCAAATCGGCCTGGGGAACGAATCGGTCCGGCGAACATTTGTATATAAATAACTACGAGGCAGGTGTACTGTACCTTCCGAAGATTTTGGTAAGTGTATCAAGAAACAATTATTTATCATAGCTTGAAAGCAATAATTAGTGATATTTTTAAATCGACTGTTCCAGTTGAACGAAGACTTCTTACCAATGGATTCGCTTGGTAAGCATCCACAGTTTCCGATGCCGTACGATGTTCCAATCATATCGTACGGACCAAAGGACACACCATTCGTTATCGATTATCTGTACTCAGAAGAATCGGAATAACTCAAACATTCTTCCCAGCCAATTCCTAAAGTGATGTAACAAAAAGGATCCATGAATAAAAGTAAGATTTGTTTATTTATGTATTTATTTATTTATTTATTTATTTATTTATTTATTTATTTATTTAATTAATTATTTTTTACTTATTTGTTTAATTATTTTCTAATTGTCCTGCTCATAGGTGGCTGAGACAAACTCAATCTAAATCGCCGAAATTGAACAATACCATTAAATTACGCTCAAATACATCCGTTTTTATGGTGAAATCGAAGTGATCTTCCCATTCGTTAAATTGACGTGCCATACCCAGTAATAGTTCGTTTTTTTTCCCGAGGAGCGTGCATTTATTTTCGTTCGAAAGGAAGTTTCGCGATCTGAATGGTCTCAAAGGAGTATAAATGTTCATTTTTTCTAATAAAGCAGGTACATTTAACTTCCCGTAGTGAGGACCGACTATCCAACTACGTGGTATCAGTAAGTCTAGTAAGCCAGAATCATTACTTCAATTGGCTAACTTTAAATCTATGTTCGATTGATTGTAGGCCTAAGAGTAAGCAACGGGAGCGACAATCAGGTATATTGCTTAGCCTTCGCCTGGGACCGCATTTCAAAGCGAGTCTGGTAAATTTCTGTTGAACTCTTTCTAGTTTGTTTATTGAAGAAGCGCAGTGTGGAAATCTAATTATCCACTAATACTCCAGACAAGAACGCACAAGACTTGTGTATAAAGATTTATCTTTGGCTAGTTCCAGATCATTTGCAAGGCACCATGTACAAAAACCATTGATTAATTCTTATAGCATGTAGCAGTCATCATAGCTTTTAACAGTTAAGTAGAGTTTAACATCTTCGGCATACATTAAACACGTTTTGGACGCAACTCAATAAATTAAGTCGTTTATAAATAGTATGAACAATAACGTCTCTAAATTTTTGCCTTGCGGGACAATAAATTTGTTACTTTCCCTACGCAATACTTTAACAACATTGCCGATGTATGCGGCCACTTGGTGGCACAATCAATGCACAATCTCTAACTACTATTGTGGGTGGTACGGTACAACTACCATAGGAACTTTTTTGTCTTTCTTTAACCAATTCTTCTCGGCGATCCCTTCTATGGAATACGTTAGGTTGGTTCTTATCACTATTCATAAAGCATAAAAACGCGGAGCGTGGATTCATAGTTCCAAACCATTCAGTTATCAAAAACCCATGGCACAGTGGTGTGGTGTTGGAAGACCTTTTTCAGCAGTAACTTGGAATTGGATATTTGCTAAAGTTTTATTTCCTTTGATCGTAATTGTGGTGTAGTTTGATTTGTTCCGATGAGACTCACAAACCCTACCGTATTGGGAGTTGTTCCGATATTGGCCCTTGTTGTCGTATGCCACGCCGACACGTTGTACAATGTTAGCTTTGATGGTGAGTGGTAGCGAAAAATACATGCGAAGCGTGTTATAAAAGGTTCCAGTTAATCTGTTTCTTATCATCTACATCTCCTGACTGCTGACTTTAACTGCATAGAACTGCACAAATGCAAGCAGCACAATGCTATCAATGGATACAACTATCGGGCATTCTTCAAGCTACATGAACTGCAGCATCACAATCCAACGGACGCCGATCTGATAGTTGATCTGCTGGTGTACGTGTTGGCCCCACGCGATGCTCATATACTGCTATCCGAACAGAACAAATCGGTGGCGGCTGCGGTTGAAATTGGTAAACAATCCCAGAACCGTTTGCCCCAACCCAGAATTCAGATTCCGTTTAAATGATCTTCCCTGTCCTGTACGCCTCCAGTGTTTGGTGGTGGTGCAAATACTTTTTCACAGATCCGTTTAGGCCAGAAGGGAGCTGCATTGAAGACGAAAGGGAGTGCCGGGCTGTTGTCACCGATCGATCCACTTCCGGTGCGAGTGCTTGTCTATACGAGCGGGCAGATTAGGGTATATGCTGGCAATCTTACCGGAGAACCGTTCATGGAAACGATGATGCCGAGTACGAATGCCAGCCAGTTGCGATACGTCAGTTTCACTACGTGGAGGACGGCTTTAGCAAAATGGTTCTATGACTGTCCACTGCCATCGAACACAACCAACGGCACAGTGCCGATTGACGGCAACGAGCTTGAACAAGAGTACGATGGAAAGCAGCGTTTGCTGGATCGTCTGATGGGTGCTCCGCGGTGGATAGACCCACCGGACAATTTTACGGGCGTCGAAATTCAACACATGTACGTAAAAGGGTTCGTTTACGATCAGACAACAAACCTGATCGAGATATCGGGATCGATGGGAGTGTCTTGGGTGGATGCACGCTACAGCTGGAACGCATCCGACTTCGACGGCAAAATCATGGTTGGCGACATCTGTCACACGGTCTGGATACCGTCCTTCGAAACATGGAGCCTGTTCACGGGATCGGGCTTTATGTGCTTCATCACAGATAATGGTTTTGTAGGTGTCGAAATCTTAGAGTTTACGTGGGTGAATTTCTGTACTCTTTCGGACAGTTACAGCTGGCCATTTGATGTTAACACCTGCAAGCTACAACTCTTGGCGGCGAGCCACAATCGCAATGTACCGATTAGCTTAACAATGGGGAGTATAGTAAGTACAGTGCCTGTAGTGTGTACCGTATCCGTGCTTGTCGCTAATCATTATCATCCAAACTGTTATGTAGCGCTTTGATCCGCATTTCGAACAATCGGAATGGACTCTAAAGTCCTTTGGTAAGCATGAGACGGAACGAAGCAATACGCCTTTTGGACAGCAACCGATGCTCGAGCTGCACATCGAAATGGCTCGGAAAAGTGATATACATTCCGCTTCGATCTATCCATCATACTTCGGTGAGTGTTTATGTTATATATTGTTTGGGTCGCCAATCCGTTGCATTCCTCCATTCATGGCTGCATCAGATATCCCTCAAGTTTTTGTGTTACATATATCTCATACAACTTCTACTGTATGCTGGAATCTCATCAGCCATAGCCTGATGCAATTAATTGATCTATCTTAATCCTTCCAATTGCAAATTCTGTGATGGTTACTCAGTTGGGGTGCAACGACTTCTTTTTGGCACATCCTGAAGGTCCATTGCATGCAATTCTGGCTTGCCTTTATTTGTATTCCAGATATTGTTTTGAACTGTAGAGGTCAGAATGGCTTCATTCATCTCTCCATTAAACTTCACAAGTTCGGTACAACAGAACCTCACCGTGAGGTATCGCTTTCGGACGGCATTCATAACACAATATTTGTTTTATTTTGCAGTGGCCAACTTGTTGATATCCATTTCCTTCCTTGTCGATGGACGATCGCGACTGCTGCTGAACTCGCTTGGTTTGATCATACTGCTTAATGCGTTTCTGAGTCTTTCCGCCATCGTGCCACGCGCTGGAGTGCCGAAAATATGTACAAGTCCAATATTACGAAGCGTTTGGCATAAAGCTGCTTTATTTACTAACCCTCCTTCTTTCCCTTTTGCCAGACATCTTTTTCCAATGGTCATTAGTTTTCTACACAATTTCGTCCATTCTGTTCGTCATCGATTTATGGCTGAAGAGAACGCGCGCAAACATATCGTCCAATTCCTGGATTGGACGGGTCATAAGCTTTCCGGCCCTACGATATGCTTTCGTTATGGATCAAAGGAGTGTAAGTGCTATTCAGCACGACTGAACAAGATTTTAACAGCTTTACAATATTTCCTTCTATCAAAATTTGTAGAACTATAGCACGTTGGAACACAAAAATGTCCGATGGGATGAACTTACGTGTATTCTGAATCGACTCATGATGGTTGTTGTGGTGATCGTGTTTGCAGTTGGATTTACTAAACCATGAATCTCAAGTGATAGTTAATCGCTGGCAATCTACGGAAAGTATAGATAGCATTAGATTCGCGTCAGCTTTATTCATTACAGCAAACAATTGATCATGATGTATGATGTCGCACTATCTGATAAAATAATAAAGACTAGCAAGCATCAGTTATTCGACTTTTACATGGTATGTTCCTTTAATGGAAACTAAGAAAAGCATTAAAAGAACTGATTCCCGTCGACTCAAAAATCCCAAGAAAACGGGTATTGGATAGTATCCAAACTAATAAAGAATGCAGGTATAGCGCTTAAACATGTAAGTCTTGATTAATAACGAGATTAGGGTCATCTACCCCGTATACTAGAGGGGAGATAAGATAAAGTGCAGCAATTACATTGGTTTATGGTGTTGAGTATTGAGTACAAGATTGAGATCGAAACTTTTAGTGAAACTAACCAGAAAATCAACCATTAATCAGATTCTCATCATGCAGAAGATCTTGAAGAAGTTGACCGAACAACAGCTCCATTTCTTCCATCTCTTCATTGACTTCAAGGCCGCACATGATACCATGTTCTTCTTCTTGGCTTATCGTCCTGTTTTGTTCATGATGGCCATATAATGGCTAACTAGACATATTGATACTATGTAGCTGGACAGTTGGGTACTGCCAGGATGGGATTCGATCCTCGGTCCTGTCATGTGAAGATTGCTACTGCCATGTGAGCGCTCCTCGCTATGCGACAAAATAGCCAGCAGCCGTGCAACGAATAATACTCACTAGGAGGGTTGATCATCTCATTCAAATGGCACCGGACGATCCAGTTGGAGAAATCATTTTTCGAACTATCCACATTGAAAAAGGAGGCGTAGTAGGCTATGGAATGGGTCGCCAAAAAGGATGTGATAACGGCTCAGCGGGCAAAGCAATTAAAAAAACTCACCCGTTTTGATCGTGTCGTCGCAGTTCCCCCTTGAGGAAAAATGCTCGTGCTCCCTTTTCTCGGTTTTAGCGTTTGAAAAGAATCGTTTCTGTTGCATCTAGGTTAACATTGCTTTGGCGAGTGGCATAGAAACGAAAGATGGTGAGCGTGTGCACACTGCCAATTGCGTTCACTAGTGTGTTTTCACAGTGTTTTCTTCTAGCAGTGAAGGATGTACGCCGAGAAGCCGGGTGTAAAATGATGGAATTTTCGTGTGAATCTTTATAAAAAAAGTAGGTAAGTTAATGAAATACTCTAAATGTGTACCATTACATCACTAATCAAGATATGATTTACAGTTTTGCATCGTGCTTCAAGCGAAAACCAGATGGATGGAATACGGATTGGAAGATGAAGTGGCTCTTACTGTGAGTGGTCTAGTAGACTTCTGCAGCGAACCAAGCGGATCGATTATAGCGGCAGATAAGTAAGTAAATAAGAAACACATTTATTTTGTATCCTATGTTCGAGTAACTGGCCATGTCAATCGACTGTCATGGCAACACAATTATTGCACCAGTTCAATTGAGTTTTGCTCTTTTAATTGTTGTGTTTTCGATCGATAGTTGGAATGCTTAATGGCGATGTGCATCTGGTAAACTATGTTTTTAGACAACCTAATTTATACAGTAATCTCTTGGCACTCAGAGAGGCGTCTAGTTAGATGAGAAGATGAGAGACTTTGATGATTATGCCAAACAAGCATTAAGTTTGAACGTACGATCATTTAGAATTAGGTGAATTTCAATCGTAGAAAGATAATTTGTTCTTCTGGAACACCTCACGAGTTGTCATTCGTCAATAACGAGACATCGCGTTTCTTCAGAAATCCACCGGTGGCTGGCTGTTCCGATTTCCCAGTTCTCTTTCCTTGGATCTACATCCTGCACTACTGCTGCACTTTAAAATGTCTCCAGATGTCGAGTGATCAGAACAAGGCTTGTGTACGATGATTTGGTATATCAGAAGTAGGCGTATTTTCAATCGCAGATCGTCTATATCTATATACTATATTAGCCTCTATAGCTTGTATACTATCTTCGACAAGCCAGAGTAGCCAAGAATCACCACTACATCATACGAACTTAATAGGTAAATATTGGCACAAATGCTTCTTCTCCTTCTTTGGACACCACCTAGAGAGGTCTTAGCCTACCATTTGTGGCTTCCCTGCCTTGAACTTACCCGCAACAGGATAGCCAGTTCTGCGTAGGGGGGGAACAGTCAGTGTGCGATGGGAGTCGATCCCCATTCATGCCGTATGAAACCGGCGCCGCTATCTCCTCTGCTACCAAGCCGCTCCTGACACTCATGCTACATGTAATGTATTTTCACAACGTGTGCTTCTATTGCTAGATCTGAAATTTATGCAATATAACCACAATAATAGAACTCAGTGTCATATTTTTAACAATTTTCAAGCCATATTCAGATAACGTTTACAACTTTCGTTGTTAAGGAGTGCGTTTATTTCTTTACCTGTAATTGTGCGCCGTAAGCCATTAGAAAGACCGAAGTCTGTATGGTTCGATTGATAAACAAATGGTTTCAGCAATATTTTTGACAATACGTTGGTCAAGCTATCCGCATCAAACAATTTGGCTTTGGAAAATATCCACTTGAGTGTCACCACATGGAGCCACCTAGTATCGGATCGACCAGCTTTTTGAAACTTCCCTCTTTGTCTATACTATTTGTATAGTTGTCTAAAACTATTTCCTAAACTTTGGAATAATAATGTATAATACAACGTTTTCTGGAGGAACATTTATGTAGAAGGAAGCAAATCATCATTTTCTTTTTAGATTCACTGCTAGATACAAAATGAGCTCTTGTTAAAAAAAACGTTGGCGATCGGGTCATTTACAAGTCAGAAATCTGTTCACGATAAATTTTGTACTAAACGGTCAGTTTAACGAGCAGCTGAAGACTCTACTAGTAACTTATATCATCCCCTTGCTACTAGCATGAATGAAACCGCAAAAGTTCCAGAACCACACATATGCATTACATGCAGTACTGTAACACCAAATTTTATCAATTCCGCGAATTGTGACAGTAAATAGAACGACGTAGATAGTGGTTGCTTTAAGTGAAATAAATGCCTTAGTACATAAGATTGGATGGAGGAAAGAAATGCAATAGTTATGGATGACAATACAGGATTGCGCTACATTTTATGTAGATATGAATGGAAAGATCTCAATAATTGCAGGACAAAGTGATAGGATAGCCACTGATACTGATGCGAATCCGTTTCGGTATAATGTTCAAGAGTAGGAGAGGTTTGACGCGTTCTTTTTATTCCATGTTTCATCCTGGAATAGGTTAAATTGCACAAGATAATGACGTGCAGTTTAATCGTAAATGGTAACTCATATCCGATCATGCCCTCATCCTACATTTAATAATCCCCTTTTGCAATCTGACCCAATCGAACCTTGTTCCCGGTATTATAAACATGAGGTTCAATTAAAAAGGTAAACAAGATGATGGCAAAAATCCCCGTTTTCATGATCGTCACAGAACGTTGAATCGCGTCGTGACTTGAGGAAGAGGATATGCCAGATCATTCCTTCCCAATACTATCGCTGCAATTTTCAAGAGGACAATAGGCTAAAATTATCTGTTTTGTTCAGTTTTCAGTTTTTTGTTTCAAAGCACTGTTTTAGCGTTTAGATATTTTTTTGTATACGATTTGAAAAATGGTGCTACTGGGAAAGCTATAAAATTACTGTGGTTGAATGCATGTGCGCACAACTCACTCCGGAACATGTGCTAGCAATCGTCAGTCATCGCGTGTCAACAAATCGCAGTCTTCGCTCAGACTAATCGAATGTCGGTATAATAGACCGTTATTAAATGACGAACATGTTTCACGCGGGGTACGTTAAGATCAGCGCAGGACCCATCGGGATGGCGATAGTAAAGTGAAACGAAAATGATAAGAGCCTCCCCGAGACCGCATGATCACGCATTATCGAAGTCAGTAAGGCAACCGATCGGTTGGATACGCCTTCTCCAATGTTGGTTAACCGGTTTTAAGCATCTTCTTCGACCGCTGGACAACCTGCACGTTGTAAACGAAAGCGAGATGCATCTCGTTGCTCCGGTACTGTGGGCAAGACGAATAGCCCACTGCGAAGTGCCGAGTTCAGAAGGCAGGGAAAGTGTTGAGCATAGAAAACCTGTCCTGCACGCATGGCTTATGGATCGGACCTTCACTGAAGGTCGTTTGGAATGATGCACACGACATCGTTGGGGAGCCTCTCGATAACTGTGCCTGTTTTGGACGCTATTGAACATGACCATGGGTGCGTTGATGTTTGTTGTTCACCTCAAGGGAGTTGACATTTATAACTAGTAAGCATTCTGTATCGAAACTAATACCGCATGCCGTTTTGGTTCACTATGCTTGAATCATTGTCATCACATATTGTACACGACTGTCTAAACCTTTTAATTCTGCGAGAAAATAAATACTTCTCCTACAGTTCTTGCATAATCTGTTGGGTTGGTCATTTTCCGGATAACAAAGCAAAGCTCCGTTCATGATTGCAAAAGCATTCCGGACCAGCTCACGCTGCAGGTGTGATGATGAAAGGTACTTTTCCATTTTTCCGCTTCGTTTGTCACGAACGAACGATTGGTAACTGGTGTTGGTTGGTTTCGTATGATATTACTATCCAACAGATGGGAGCAGCTATTTGATCTCTCGGAACCGGAACAAACCATCATCAATTGTAGGGATGAAACGATCCGGTACAAACAGTGGAATGTCGCTCGATACAAACACGAGGTTAGGCTTTAATTTCGTAAACATTGATCACAGCGATGTAATTCTGTAATGGTATAGACTTAAAATCTTCTCCTCGCATACTTCCATTTTGCAGGGATGTGTATAGTGTCCAAAGGTCCTAAAAAACATCTTTAAAAAAGGATAGAATACTGTAAGTATTGCACTTACTGTTAACAAATCTTACACCCCATTTAGTACACAATACCTGTGACCAAATGACTGAACATTGATACATTCGCTTTCGATGGTAAACATTTGAATGATGCAAAAAATGATCTTGAACCACACTTTACTGGAGACGGGCGAGGCTCTAATTAAATTATCAACCTCTGAATGTTTGCAAACAAAAATGAAGGTCATGCGAAGTGCAAGAGTATAAGCGAAAAACTACCGAAATTTAATCACCGTTCGCAGCTATGTAGCTCCAGCTCTATTATCCTTGATCCCTCTTCATCCATCCTCACGACTTCTGCGAGATAGTCATCCACTTCTTATCTCCATGCGTCATACAAGCCATTGTATTAGGGCAGGCTTGGAATTTCACCTGTTCGACTTTGGACAACCTGTCTCTCAAATACGTTCCCGTTATCATGATACCTCTTTCCTTCCCTTCCAATAGGTCAAATCAAAGTTTTATATCGACCTTGTGGAAAAAATACATAGCTTATGAGTAAATCAGTAAAATACATATTCATTTGAACAATACGATTTGAACAAACGATTGACACTACTGACCGTTCCTTAGTATATTTCGTTCCTTGAGAGATTCGTTCCACGATCGTCGATCTCTGTTGATCGATTCGATTGCTCCGACTCGCTATTTTTTCTCTCTTCTTTTTTCTGTCTCGTTCTCTGCACCATCCCTTAATCACTTCGCGTGTGG
>KB663755.1:7463-26222 GCA_000349025.1 Anopheles minimus
GACGTTTGTGTTAATCGTGTCTCCGTGATTAAGGATCTAGGTGTCTGGTTTGACTCTGGCCTTAGTTTTTTGCACCACATCGATGCTGTGTTAGGTAGTGCTTGGAGGGTGCTCGGTCTGTTGAAGCGTGTAGCTCGCGACTTCACTGACCCTCTATGTCTGAAGGCTCTGTTTTGCTCGTTGGTCAGGTCATTGCTGGAGTACTGCTCAGTGGTCTGGACTCCCTCTGTGAGGGTTCATATTGAACGTATTGAGAGAGTTCAGAGGTCTTTTACCAGGTTTGCAACACGCAAACTGTTGGGTAATTCGGCCTCTGTTCTGCCTCCTTATGAGACCAGATGTCGTCTGTTCGGTTTGAGTTCCCTGCAAGATCGACGTTCCTTCGCTCAATCCTGTTTCATCGCTTCCCTTCTTCTTGACAACCTAGATGCCCCCTCTCTCCTTTCCTCAATCCATTTTTATGTCCCCTCCCGTTCCCTGCGTCCTAGAACTCTCTTAACTATACCCACTAGGCGCTCGGCGGTAGGTCGCAATGATCCTATGCTTCGTGCTATGGAATGCTTCAACCACGCTGCTAACGAATTTGAGTTCAATTCGTCCATCTCTACTTTCCGTTCTCGTCTTAGTTAGTTGTTAGGTTAGATTTTAGGTTAGAATATTTAGTATTTAAATAAATTTTGTGTAGCCACGAGGCAGACAAATAAATTCCTACATACATACATCCACGGTTATTTTCTGCAGTGATTTAATAAACTGTGAAAGTCTATGAGAAACCATGTTTTTGCATTACTGTCGACAATAGTTAAGATGTTATAGTCGAGACGGAAAGTTGTGATAATCCTTTTGAAAATTCAATGGTTATCGAAACCTAAATAAAAGGCACGACATAGTCATTCAAACGAGATTGATGCTCACCTGTCCACCGACAACTGTCGATGCATTGGCAGTGTTCGGTGCTCCAGCAATTCCAACTTTTTCGGAAGTTATGCCAATTGTATCCTGTCCATGGTTTGCCATGCCGCTTATGTTAATATCCTTTGCGACGACGGTTTTCATCGTGGTCACTCCGGAGGGTAAAGGTGTACGAGCACCTGTTGTTGTGTTTAATACATGAAAAATTTGCGTTTGTCCTGTGATATAAATTTAAGAAAGAGTCATGTTATAGCGATTATATGTAAATACTCGATCTAAGGAATAATAGTCATAAAGCATTGAATACAACATACACAGCAATTCGAGAGGCTGTAACATCAAAAATATGACTGATTGCCGATCCATTTTTAGCTATCTGTTTAATTGCTGGAACTTATTCGAGTTGAAAAAGTAAAATAATAATATACGATATGGTTTTGCTCCATTTGCAGCGCTATTAAACCTAATGCCAACCGTTCTTTTTTGTGCATAAGACTTTAGTATTAAGAAACAGTAAATGAAGATAACGAAAATTAAAAGCAGCAGTCCAAGATCTCCATTGACTGAAGGACCATGGGCCAAATGAAAAAAAAGAGCGCAGAATTATTTCAAAAACGAGTCTTTCATTGAAAGTTCCCCATAACTAAACGAAGAATTCTACAGGTACGTGACACAGTATGATCAAAAATATGTGACTGCTTGCAAGAGCTATAGGCACAATTTCTTAATCCACGTAAAAACGATTGCTGTAGTTATGAAAATTAAAATTTGTATAGAAATCGATCTCTGAACGTACTACTTCTGAAAAAAAACCTCAAACATATACTTCAATATCAATGTTCGTCTTGTTTGAATGAGTAACTTGTGTCAATTTGGTCTGTATCATTTTAAGGTTGACTCTTTGAGATTTGTACCCATATCTAACACCTACTTACAATGACCTCGAACCTGATAATTTGCTAAGATACTTGATGTTGTCACATGAATTACGTATGCTACTATTGTACTGGTATGCTAGGTATGCTACGATTTTGTTTGGTTTATGGTTCTGTACTTTCACTAGTTTATTATGCGTGCGCAATATTATAGTTCAACAAAATATATAGTAGGAAACGTAGGAAAGATTTGCCACAAATCATTATCAAGCTATGACCTGTACGTCATACATTTAATCTACGTTGCTAACATGAGTTAGAAAAAAATCTGCAACATTATTTTTTATACTTCTTTAAAAAGTGTACATTCATCTGTGGTTTATATGTTACAACTGTATCACAAATAAAGCTATCATATTTTCTTGATGGATACTTCGTGTGCATTACAATATTGAATAGCGTAATGACAAAAAAACATCAGATTAACTCGTTAAAACAAGAGTAGAGAGCTTTCCGTTTTACATATTTAGCATACAATTAATGGCATTAACAGCCTCGTTTCTCAATCAATGCACAATCGCACCAACCGTTTTGACCAACCAACAAAAGACATCGATATCGAAGAGTTAAATTAGACATTGTTTACGTGTGCAGGAAACACATGTAATCTTCAGCCCCAGTGCTATATGTGTACGGTTGAGAATGCTTATTATACCAAAAATTTGGCCGGTACTTTTGTTTATTTTTCTTATCAAGGAGAGTGTGTAAATTAAATAGTTAATAATGTTCTTCCTTCCTTCCTTGTCCATTGTAAGGTATGCTTACTCACACTAGCCAACATTAGCAACCAAAGCAATGAAGTACGGAACTAATCAGTAGCGCTAAAGCATCATAAAGAGGAAAAGATCACTTGTTTATGATGAACACTATTGTTTTCTCATATAAAGTTTCCTTATTTTGTGTCAACACTCGATTAGAGCGTAAGAAGTTGAAGGACATTGGGACCCAAAACTGAGAAAAGTTTCCTACGGTTTTCGTATACACCTTGCCGCTTCCCTGGGCACGTAATAGAATGATGATGTACGAGATGAAATTAGTTTTCAACAGTTGATTACATCTATGCAATTACATTGAATCGGTAAATTGGTGATGTTTGCAAACGGTGATGGTTTCAGAGTAATGAAAATACTGATACAGATAACGCTAGTAAAACATACCTGGTTTTGGATCCTGCAACAAAAAATTAACCGGTTTGGTCTGCTGAGCCATCATGTACTGTGCCCGAATTCCTACAGTCCAGACGTAGCACTGTAGGCTATATATGATATAAATTATAGGCCTTTGAAGCAATATCGTAGTGCTCACTGATAAACGTTTGGTCTTGTGAAAATTTTCCTCGTTAAAATATGCGCCTCAACATCGATGCATACCACACTTCAAAATGGCGATTCGCGACAGTCTCGATGCAAGCTTAGCGGGTCAGTTTTTCTCGCCGTGTAGACAAATGGGATCGCACACGATTATTGTTATTTTAACACCAGTTGGAAGTACACGCTTCCATGAATCGTTTGACTGAATTTGCGTTGTGATTCTTGAAACATACGACTCGCCAGAACTCCACAAAAAACCACCTCCTTATGCAAAAATGTCCGCACAGCGATGCCAGAAGCACCGAGTTCGGCGGGTTTTCAGTTTCGATGTTTCATCTTTGCTTTGGCAACAGTGGGATAGCTGTGCGGTCTTGAAAACATTAGAATGACATTCGATGAAATAAAATTAATTTCAGTTTGCTCTATAATATAGAAAAAGAACAGCGTAGCTCATGACCAAAGTTTCAATTAAATTTTCATTTCCGTGGGGCAAAAATATGATAAAAGTTGTTATCAAAACAAAATCAAAACACCTAAAACAGCCATTGCGAAGAACTTACGTGTACATTATAAACGACACCAAATCTGATTTGACAACTCCAACTGACACAACATTTGAAAAAATCCCAAGGTGTATAATGTACACAATCGAAATTGTAAGCACACTTGTAAGTATTTTTGGGGAAATTTAGATTCGGACCATTCCCGATAAATTTATCATAGAGATAGAGTTGGCGTTAAACTAATTCGGCAATTTGGAGCAATGGAATAGACGAAATTGAATGAAATGAGCGAAGCCCCCTAATGCCAATATCAGTTAAAAACGGCTAGCTTTCGAGTAAAGATTAATTCTGAATGATTTATCATGTTCTAGTGAAAAACAACAACTTAATCGAAAAAATAATCAGTTTTGGGATGTAGCAAAAATGTACGAAAAAATGATAGTAATAATACGAACACGAACAAGTCTACGTGATAGATGGTATGAGGATATTGATAGTAAAAGTTGTAAGTGATCTCCACGGTATCGCTTCTTACATGGATTAGTGATGATATGATCCCAGTCATCCCATACAAATGAGCTTTAACAGCAGCCCGACGACAATCTATTCAATGTTTGACACGGCGTTTTAGGATTTAAGCTTAAATTGTAGCGGTTAGGTAACGTTTAGATTTTTTAACATATCAAATAACAAAAACGGCATCAAAAAACCTCATCGCATTCATGATATTTCAAAATAATTTAAAAAGTGATAGAAAAAATACGCATTGTATTCGAAATGGTCAGTCGTTTGATGTTCGATTCTTACAAAATGAACACTCACGAAATGATCGAATGAATTGAGATTCTATTCTACCCTTTTACCCTATAGTCTATCTATTTACCCTAATGTCTAGCTTTTAACTCTTTCAACGCCGCATCACCCAGATATTGAGCAGAGCTGAGAGATACTTGTTCTTGAAGTTTTCTCTCTTTCGTTGCAAACTACGAACGTCTGTGGAGTGAGCGAGATGCAATAGCATTCTTTGCTCTAGGGAGAGAAATGAGGGCTGTCATTTCCCGGCGTTGAAAGTTTTTATCGTACAACTACAAGGGACTATCGTACAAGGGACTCCTTGTATTTGTCCTTTACGGTGTTTCTCTCGTTCCTAGTAACAAAATCGTCGTGCTTTCTCGCTCTGTCTTCACGTTCAAACCTGCCAAAGTGAGGAAGAACGATGATTTTGCGCGTTAGGGTATATCACATTTATACTCCTTGGGCGTTGCAGTTTGGTTAATTTGCTAACTGGGTTTAATTGTCTGTTGAAATGTCATACACTTGACCAAAACATCACACTTTGTGCATTTCTGACATTTTGTCGATGTTTTTGCATGTCAAAACAAGCTGAGCAAGAAAAATTATTCTCGATAGACGGTGTTCGACCGACTCGTTCTTATTATTTTAACAGTACTGTTTACGGTGGCGATCTTTATTGAAATTTAGTTGGTCCCGATAATCTGGAGTGCACTAGTTGTACATCCATTGCTGTAGACGAATGCGATGGATGAAGATCTAATCGAATATGCTCCTAACATTCCGGATAATGTGCTGGAGCTAATATTTTCATACCTGAAGCTGCAGGATTTACGAAACTGTGCATTGGTTTGCAAAAATTGGAACCGATTTTTGTGTGACGAAAACAATGAAGTTTGGCGGGCGCAATGTCTGCAAAAAGTTCCGACGGAAGCGTTCAAAAATGATCTTCTGTCGGTAGTGCCATCTTACAAAGCAAAGCTACGTGCGTTTTTCCATGCTTGGAACCCTTTCGATTGCAGTCGTCATGTGTATATCAAACCAAATGGATTCACTCTTCACAGGTAGGTTATTTTGCGAAACGTGAGTTGTTTCGCCCGTCTCCCTCCCCAGTGTGACACATTTCTTCACAAATATTATTCCAGAAACCCAGTGGCCCAGAGCACTGATGGATCCAGGGGAAAAATTGGGTTCAAACACGGAAGACATGCCTGGGAAGTACGGTGGGAAGGTCCTCTCGGAACGGTAGCGGTTGTGGGAATTGCAACCAAGGATGCAGCTATTCAATGCCATGGATATTATGCGCTACTTGGTAAGACAGTGATGATGATAAATGGTATTCTGTGTAATGGTATTCCTGTTTGCTGAACGGATTTGCTAACTGACTGGTAGGTGCTGATGATCAAAGCTGGGGTTGGAATCTGGTAGACAACCTGCTTCTCCACAACGGCGATGCGCATGGAATATATCCTCTGCTGAATAATGCCCCAAAGTATAAGGTAAGTACAGTGCGATAGATTTTTTGATGGCCCTTAATGATTACAGATTATGAAAAACAATCCTTAACACAGGTAGGAGAAAGAATACGAGTTATACTAGACTGCGATGACAATACGTTGTCATTTGAAAAGAATTATGAATTTCTAGGAGTAGCTTTTACAGGTAAATGATGTACACTTTTGTGACCATGAAAAAGTTAGTAATAAATTAAACGTTTTGATCGATTTTACAGATTTACCTGATAAAATGTACTATCCAACTGTCGCTGCGGTGTATGGAAACACGGAAATTTCAATGGTGTACTTAGGCCCACCACTGGACGGTTAGACTGGCTAAGGTAACACGAAATCACATCTATGTTGTGTAATTTTTTCAACGAAGTTTGTATGGGGTCAGAGCATACTCGTAACACTTCTGCATAATCCGCATAATACCTCCTCTCAGAACGCATAGATTGTTCTCAGAACAATCTGCCTTTCGTCGCCGCTCGCACAGTAATAGAGCAATGTGTAAGATTTATTTTTGTTTTCATATTTTGTTATTTATGTAACAATTCATTCCGTTTATTGTGAAAAGTATTATAGACAGATAGGATGAAGGGTATATCTGTGGTAACTTGACCAAAGCAAATGGTACAATACGTTTTTAGAAGCTTTCTATGATGTAGTTTTTTATTAGTTTTTGTAATTTATTTATTGATTGAACATTCCTACGAGTCGATACGTATTACATTGTTTAGTTGCATTGTACATAATTATGCATTCAAGCAATACTCATGTCTAGCAGTTGTTTAGTAATATTTTTGTTCGAGTTTTGATTTACTAAGTTATTTATTACGTAATTCATTGCGTTCTGAACTGAGGCGCATAGCTGACATAAACATTACATGTATAAATTGATTGTGAGATAGATAAATAAATTTGAGGAGAAAGCATTTGATGGGGTTTTTGAGTATACATATTCATCAAACGCTTCGATACATATTCAACCCATATTCACAAAAAAAAAACCGAAAGAATCATAATTATTTATTTTAGAATCATTATTATTTAGAAACAGATGCCTGTTCAGCTGACACTGTTGGTCGATTGAACGATAGTCAAAGTGTGTAGTTTGGGATAGTCAGTCGTCACTACGAGAGAACAACGGTCTGGAAAGAACTTAAACCTCGGTCTTACCGTTTGAAGACCGGCACCTAAATCGCCTTGGCCACCGGACCGCTCCATCGTTGTCTAACCGTACTCCAGAGAGTTTTATGTGCTTCAATAATATGTATCCGTCGAAACGCCATCTTCTTCAAGATATAACGCATGTTGAAGGTCTAGTTATTTTCTGATTTAATCTCTCTGATAGTTTTCATCTATCTTGCGATATTCAGCAACGTAACAAACCGATCAATCACGGGAGCTTATGGTTCATGCCATGCTTTAGTAATAACTTTTCAGAGTTTCACTGTATCCTTCTTTAATTCTATAGCAGGTCAATTTTGGCCTCAAGATGTTTCAGCGACCTTTTTGTTCCTGTTAAGCTTTCTTTTGATTTCGTATCTTACTACGGTTTGCTAAAAGTCCCCTTCATTAGCTGTTCCTATCAAAGTTGTATCTAGTAATTGTCCTAATTGTCGTATTGTTTCTTCTCGCGGCTGAGCCGTATATGCGTTTTGCACATGGCTGCTGCTTTAAAGATCTCGTAGGTTTAGTTCGTACGTGCGGTCACCGTCACCGTGGAGACCTTAGCGGAATTGGGACTCTAATACCAGTATACAGACATGCCTCATTGCATTTTAATCTGACGGAGGTGGGTAAACGATCTTCAGACTTACAAATGAATAAGTGGAATAGAGCATCCAAATTTACATAAGTGAAATGTAAACTTGTGAACATTATTTCTTGCGAACATGAGGTCTCATAGCAGCTTACCCCATTAAATCCATCTCTGTTTTGTTTGGAGAAAGGCATGTTTCCCAATTAATGAGAATTGATGATTGGTTCATGACGGACCAAGTCGGTTGGGACCCCTAAGCGAAATGTAAGCTGGGGCCTCAAACCCTTGCACCAATGGACAGAACCATCTTATAGACCACCTTTTTGTATGAAGGAAGTGGAGGACTTCCTTCTTGAACGTCCTAAACGGATTGAAAGTTGGGGCATTGCACCAGAAGGCCAACTTACTACACGTAGCACACCAGATCTGATAACGAAAACAGAAAAGAAGAAAATCCCGCGACTTTACACGTCCCCACAGGAGATGAAGCGAGAGCGGTGCCGGTCTTAATACGGTAGGACAGAAAATGAAATCTCATCCTGATCGTATCCATGATATAGCCAAATAGGACGCTACGCCTACAACGTTGGATTATAAATGAACCCGTCTTTTCACTAGATCTGGAGCTTTTCCGTCGCATTGGAAATCAGCATTAATGATCCCGATCTTTAAGCAGGGATGTCGAACTTCTTCTATCAATTATCGAGCCATCTACATCCTTTCTGTTTTGTTTGTCCTAGAATCTGTCGTCCACACTTCCATTCTATCCACTATCTTTTGCGTGTCCAAGTGTTGCGGTATCCCGTTTGGCCGGTCCCTTTATAAGTAGCTTTTTAACTACCAGCTCTGTGACTCGCCTTTCCTTCGAGTCACGCTGGTAAAGGAGCTCGATGACAAATTGTGTTTCTAGTCACAACTTAATTTGATCATTAAGCGAGCTAGCAAAGTGTTAGGCCTGAATATTGAATATTGAGTACAACACTGTCAACAGCAATTGCAAATCCACGTTTTAGCTGGATGGAATGCGAGTCGTTAAGCAGCTAAAAAAGTCATGTAAATGAGATCAACTTAAATGCCACCATCGATAGAATTTTGACAATAATTCATAAATTTGTAAGGCATAGAATTTTGCCTCAAGCATTGCAGAGTTGTGCTGATGTAAATACGAGGAAAGACTAATCTTTTTTTTCTATGGCACTACAACCTCGAGAGGTCTGGGCCTGCCATTTCTGGTTTCGCTGACTTGAAATTACCCGTAACAGGATAGCCAACCCCACGTGCGGGGGAACCTCCTGAATGGGATTCGATCTCTGCCATATGAAGATCGGTGCCGCTATTTCCTCGGCCTCCGAGCAGCTCGGAAAAAGCTAATAGTAGCTGCGCAGTAAAAATGCGCAGTTAACAAAAATTTAGCGCAGGTGCATAATGAAGTGGTACCGAGCCAGTTGACTAAATCAGCTTTGCAAGATGTTAAGCAAATTGTTAATCAAACGGTGTAACTTGAGTCATAGTATATGTCATGCATGAAATGTAGTTGTCACATTTGTCTCTTTTATGTTTAACTGTGGTTATTAATAGGATCTTGTTGATGATGATAGAATTATTGCTTGGATAATGTTTAAAAAAAGTATTGGACAACTTACGTTTGAGACACGCCCGTGTGAAAGTGGACAATCGAGGATCACAGAGGAGTCGCAAGGTTACTGCGACATTTTTCCTTTGATGTTTGTACGTGGCCAATCTCAGGCACATGAGGTTCCTCTGTGCCGGAAGGTGGTTTTCTGACACCACATTGTGGTCCGATTCTTCGAATCACGAACCTCGATTCGTTTAAACTTGTTTCTTTTTTGCTCTTGATACAACCAGTATCCTCAGTTCATGCGTTAAAATACTTCACTGTAAACTTCGACCAAACTGTAAAAGCTATACCTGTCACGTTCGCCAAAAATGACGAATTTTCTGAAATCGATAGTATGACAACAATCCTCATTGCCGAACGTTTGTACTTCATTACATGAAACCTTGCTCCATATTTATTAATTCGTGCGCAAATACCATTGAGCTAACTAGTTCAGTTCTTTTCATTTTTATATGACAAAAACGAACGGGTGGTTCATTGAACTAACAAACTTAGTTTTATCTCATTTTTAGAAGACAAAATGCGCCGCACGGGGTTCTTAGAGAGAACTAATGCAGTTCTTTTTCATTAGAAAAACACCGCATAGCGCATAGTTCTTGAAGCGAGTGTTCAATACTTCAAATTAAAAAAGTACGAGATATTTAACGTTTAAAAAAAATCGTTCACTCTTTTTTAAAGAACGCAGTTCGTTCGTTTTTCTCCGAAAACCGCATCAGTTATACGATTCTGACTCTTTTGGCACAACTCTAGCCATGTTGTTGTTGTTCGGCTCAACAACTCTTCCGAACTGGATATAAATATAGATTGAAGCGATTCAGTAAGCATCTGACAGTGCCTTATGACTATTTGGTTAAAATGGTTATTCGGTATAGGTCCGCTATTGTTTTATTAATTAATTTATATTACAACCTGATCGTTCTCCCTACGCAGGACTGACTATCCTGTTAAGGGTAAATACGCGTCACTTAAGCCAGAAATGACAGACCAACAACTCTCAATTATAGTAGAAAAAAAGATGTTGTAACTAACAGTGGTCAGGATACGGACAGTCTTCAGGATAATCGATTAGCTAGATATAAAACGATTGAAACGGGCATTTTCGCCCAGTTGAAAATGGAAGGAAGTGAGGAGTGGATGAATGAATCATGAAAGAGTAGCTATTCTGCGATTGATTATTAAAAACATGAATTGGTTGATAGCAGAATGTATTGAACGAACAAATCTCTGGTAGAATATTCTAGTTGGAACATTTTTAGGGATACTGTACAATTTGGAAATTTTGTGATGACAATTGTACAGTCGATTAAGTAAACGGCAGTATTTATGAAGTTTATCTGAAATACAAAACATTAAACTTTTTAAAGATATAACATAAATTCAGTTCATTTCGAACCGTAAAACACGATTAAGCATAAGTACTTACTGGTAAATGAAACGAGTTTATTGGTAATGTATTTTACAGATGTCTGCGTTTATTATTTCATTTTAAGTATACACTTCAACTGTTTTACGAATTTCAACACGTCACGATCCTAGCATTTTGTTGAATTAACTATTAATAACTTCTGGTAGCAATTATTTGCTCTCCTTTGTTGCCCTAATGATGTTTTCCGCGATGAAACCCTTTTGCCGTATCTGTGTGTTTTTGCTTTGAAGTACGCTAATTTGAGAAACCCCGGAGTACACGGTTATAAAGCACAGGCGTTTGTCACAAAGTAAATGTACTTTAGTTGAGACGGGTGATTAGGGATTGACGAGCACAGGTTACTAGGATAATCGATTTTCGGGGTTAATTGAATATTTTGGAAGGATGTACTATGAAGTCCGTTTTTTAAGGTTTCAATAAACATCGCAATCGGCTGTTTAATTAATGCGGTAAAACGTTTGACGGTGACTCGGAAACGTGGTGAAAAAATGTAACCATACATGTGAGCCAACTGAACCTAACCAACCATCGACCGTAAGCTTACATTTACCCAGCCTAAATGTAAGTTTGTGGTCGATTGGGAAACAAAATGTAAAAGCATAATGATTATTACACTTGACATAGTCAATCATAGGGATGGAACTAAGATAACTACAATAGTGCAGCAAAATAAAATCTCAAAGGACGCTCAACCCAACACACGTTTTGTGCCATTTAAGCTTCGTAAAGCAATGGCAAAGATCCTGGTTGCGACTCTTCAGAGGACTTATCATTGATTTCATCATGTTCAGGCGTGTTACCGGAGGGGTTTCGTAGTAAGCTAGTTCGTGTTGCAGTTTGAGATCTTCCAGGTGCAAGATGATTGGTCGAAACGATCGGTATGTATTCGTAGTCAATATCTCCTTCACTATTTTTGATTAGGAAATTATTGACGTTCCGATGATTTTCCTGAGGCTTCTGTTCTGCGGACTTCGTCCCGTACCATAGCTCCAATCGTTTATCGGCTTCGGAAGAATCTCGTGTTGGTGGTGAACTGCGTTTGCGAAGGTAATTAAAACAGCACGTTCGGAAGTGTCTTGTACCACATGCAGACGCACATTCTCGACCACACGAATCGCACGACAGTGCTACTGGGAACGAGCAGGCAACCCACAATACACAGCCTGTAAATAACGAAATAAAACAAATTCAAACATAGTGGGAGTTGTGCGATAATCTTGAATACAAGTGATTTATGATCGTAATAGGACTGTTGTTTAATCAGAGCAATACATTGGTACATTAGATAAATGAATGCAATTTTATGACACCTCTAATTGATTTACATAACGTTACCAAATGGGGTTGCTTTGGGGTAATGTTGACGGGACCAGCGTTACCCATGAAAGAACCGACACCAAAATACCATCCGGACCATAACGAGTCAACGAGTAAAATTATCCGGCTTCGTGGTAATATTACGTCATTAGACAATGATTTTTCTATTAATCTTGACATTTTAACTTTCCGATATTAGCAGACACACTTAGAATTTTTCATAGAATCACGATAAACGGAACTTTTTCGTGTAATTTTACATGAATCAACCAACCGGCAACAGGAACCTTAAAGATATGGATTAGCTGATCCATGCGAGTTTATGTGTAATGCAAAGTTATGTTAGCATAGGGGCTTGTGGCACATAAACTTTGTGGTAAAATTTATTGTAAACCTGCCTCAAACAAACCTTTATTAACTACAACGAGAAAGCTTTCAGTCAATGGAAAGATAGTCAGTCTTCACACAATCGGACAAATTAAAAAAAAAACGTAGCAAGTTATTTAGTATAGTTTTTTTGAATTATACTACGGGCCAGGTATTAGACTTTGGTATGTTAAGCCGGATAGACAGTCCTTGCTACGACGATGCGGTCTGGATGGGGTTTTGGTCCCAGTCGGTCGTGTGAAAGACCAGCGTCGATGCCACTACACCGCCGGGTCGCCCCCACTTAGCCATAGTTACAAGACTCGAAAAATTACATACCAACAGTACTCCGAAATTTGAACGCAAACAAATTCATAGAAAACTAAGTGTTTCGACGATGTCTTCTTTTAACTAAGACAAGATAGATTGTAATGTTATTTAAACTAACGCTTCACATGTTATTTCGACACAACCTTAAGTGCAAGCTTAAAATCAACACATAATATAAGGCTGGAGATTATATGATTACTGTTTAAGAAATAACACACATGCCAACATATACATTTTTGTATCTATATACAGTACACATAAGAATTAAAACAAACATTGCAAGCTTATTTCAATACTAACTTCCAAACAGATTAACACGTATTGTTAATGTATAATTTACTCGGGAACACTTACATCCTAAAATTATCGATACATATGCCGCAGAATTCATAATGATGCACCAAATGTTGTACAGGATTATGACAGATTTTTGTGAAATGCTGTTTACAATTTCAACCACACCATACAACAAGTTAATTACTCGGCACACTATTACATTGATTCTTCACTATTTGTAACTGTTCATTTATTTACGGTCACCCATTTTCATCGGTATTCGAATGTTCGATTTATGTGCCGCACCTGTTGTTGCTGCCGTTTGCAAGGCTGACGGAAAACTACACGTCCTTACAGTGAAGCATGCGGTATTTATACGCAAAATTTACCACCGGATTATAGATAAGAAGGACGCGGCATTGCGCGATGGAACTCTTATCACTGAACATGGTCTTTTCATCATCGGGGAGGAGTCATCATGACGTCAGTATGCGTGTGAAGCATTTTGAATTTTCCCGCGCAATCTCGTCGTCGCTTTCTGCTTCTCCTTACCATCTGTCTTGCTGCTTTCCTGAATATTTGGCTAGAGATCTTCATGAAAGGAATGCCCCAGCCTAATATGTCTTTATTCAAATCCGTTCATTGTTTTCTTGCAAACGATGAGATCTGGTAATATGTTGCCCAGAGAGTTGTTGATTTAATTAACAAATCTAAATCGAATTATTTCTCTCCATATCGTCTGGTTGGTTAGGCGACATTGAGGCGCTGTTACAACATAACACATTTATGTATTTAAAGACCGTTGGACAACATGTTGGAAAACTACGAAAGGATAGTTATTATTTGTGTACAAACAGTTTTACTCACTTTTATGTTTATTGTACGCTTACTGGATCATGTATACAGCGTATGTTTAGTGTGCATACAATGCATTGTGCGTGTAAGTAAGAAAATTAAAACATTCAACGATCGAACGTTATTCAAAAGCATCAGATGCTGTCGATGTTTGCGGACAACATAACGCCCTGTAGGAACTTGTCAAACCAGCAATGTTAGCCAATAAATATGCTAATTTGTGGAAATTTACTTTTACTTTAATAACATTGGTACGTATTCATCGATCGATTTTATTTACTTCTCATGGTGCTGTTGCGACAAAAGTTGGGTTTGTAGTGCAAATGCATAAAATCCGTTACACTTCACGACATGCTACAGCTACCATGCAAAACAACAAACTACATAAAACTAGAATAAAAAAACGTAGATTTACAGTGTTGTTTTATTTTTGTTTTGTATAGTTGTATAACTGCTGAAATATATGTGTTTGCTATACTATTGTATAATTCATATTGGCAATCTAACAACACTGATAACACATGGGTGGAGGATGCGATGCATGAAAGCGTTGTGGAACCGGGAACAATCTGTAGTCGGACATTATCCAACGTTTGAATGTTTTATTGCATAGCAATCTATTCATCCAATTCCAGTAATTGTTTGTCAAA
Organism: Anopheles minimus; assembly: GCA_000349025.1. Taxonomy (NCBI): domain Eukaryota; kingdom Metazoa; phylum Arthropoda; class Insecta; order Diptera; family Culicidae; genus Anopheles; species Anopheles minimus. Next base: position 22,039 of record KB663755.1, read on the forward strand.
TTTATACCTGCACATTACCGCACAATTATTGAGTTCTTATAACAACACATTTTTCAATCGTGGAAAGGACTGTTGACTGGACAATGATAAACGTCTTATAGGATTTCCGGTTAGGTTCAAAGTTGTCAGCGAAGGGAAAAGCCATACTCCAACATCCAATTTAGTAAGCATGTTTTCGGCCAGATTTGCTTGTTCGAGGAAGCCAAGTGAAATGACTCCATTACCAGCGGTGGTACTGAAAATGCGGTTCCGAGCAAGATTGATTACCCGGATGTAAGGCATAAAAGAAAACACGTCAAAGTTCACCGTATGCAGCATGTTTTCACTAACATCTAGCTCCTCCAGCATGTTGAGATAGTTGAAGCTAGTAATACTGGTAAGCAGATTGTTGCGCATGATCAGTTTCCGCAAGGTGTAGCTCTTTTCCGGATCTATGTATACCCGCGAGAGCCAGTTGTCAGCCACATCCAGCTCGATGACGGTGTCGGGCATGTCCAGACCGACCATGCGAACTCCATTCATCTGTAGGTAACGAACGCGGCGCATACGATAGAACAACTCGCCAGAAAAGATAACGATCGTACTGTCTGTGTTGACGAAATCATAAAACTGTCCGATGCGGATTTTCTCGTATCGATCATCCGGAAACACTAAGCTGCGCACATCTGTTCGGGCTGTGATTCGAAGCCGCTGGACGGTGCACCATTTATTTTCCACTACCTGGCAGGAAACGTGACTGTAGCGTCCTTGCACAAACACACAAACCGATGCAACGATCATTAATATCCTTCGAAGAGAGAATGCATAATTTGTACACGAATAAAGACGGGTTGATTTATTAAATGATAAGAAATTAATGGTTTCAGATGTTTGAACATCAGTAGACTTTGCACCGGTCACTTACAGTACACCATAGCTGGCCATGCTTGTACACTTGAGGGCTACTTTTCTCAGACTAATGAAAGAACATTGCCGTGCACATCATGCGATAAATGTTGTACAGTTGTGCTTACAGTTCGAGATGCATTGCCGAACCCTCCCCACGCTAGCTCCGCTTGCGTGGAACTTCCTTGTTTTTGTACCATTCGCTACTCAGGCAGGTCATCTAACAAACTAATAAGTGGCATCCAGTGGGGTAGGCATGTTGACCGACTGTTCCCGATACACGCAATCGAGACCTGATGATCTCCGTCGTAGCTGTCTGTCATAACTTTGATCATATCGGATCGACTACGATTCAGCAAGCAAATACAAGTATAGTGCAGCAAGATAACAGCATTTTTGCAACACATTAGGTTTTAAACGGTCTTCTCGGCAGCGATATTTTTTTGTGTAAGACACGTAAGGTGTTCCATCAATACATCTGTGATGTAGACTCTAATAGACTTTAATGTATTTTCTTTACGCCCCTGAAAGCGAAGGCGTGTATTTAAGTGTTTAAACTTATTTGATTTATTTCTTGTTTTTTATATTGATTGTTTCCGGAGGCAGAGCTGCAGTTTATTGATACGTTAGAACATTCATTATGGTTGCAATTAGATCATGCTGTTAACGAATGATACGTGCCGTAATGGCAAGTAGTAGCCTTTACACGCTCCATTTACTAGCAGCGCCAATCCACAATAAGCATTCAATAGAGAACAAAGGCAGTTGATAGAGAAGGTTAATAGTTTAATACGTTTGCATGGCAATACAATTGAAGAAGCACACGTGGAGTGATATTTATGCATGGACTATACAAAGCCAAATGAATGTCTTGAATGAATACATTTTTTACTTGTCATCAGTAGTGAACACAATATCAATTTAATGTGTATCGGGTAAATTTGCTTTGGATGTCTCTTGGTATATTTTATTGTTTGTCATGGTCCGATCTTAGCTAATGAATTGATTTGTTCATAAATAAAAATACTCACCGGAAAACAGCAATACGTTTAATTTCTTGTGCGAATACATGTTATATAATCTACTCCAGAAGCTGGGTGCTAGGGAAAAAAGCACTGCTAACCGTATCTTATCGATGAAACAATGACTTTTTTTATTTTCATTTTATCTTCGTTTCATACGCTAATAATGTATACATTATACGTATTATTATTATTTCATTATTTGTATTCATTATTGAAACGGCAGGATCGGCGGTTCAGATCGTTTCCCAATAGTGAGGTTTGACTATTCACCTACTTGTTATCAATAAGTCTAGTAATTCATTATATGGCAGGCTTGACCGTTACGCCTATCAAGAAGAAGATCAGAACGTCAGAACAGAAACTATTACTACATGATAAGTATTTAACGATATACTGTATTAACTTTTCATTTAATAATTCCATGGCACTTTTTCTATGACACTACAATCTCAGAGAGTCCGTTTGACTGTAATTTCTGGGGACTTTTCTGTATCCGCTACCGGATGGTATTCGATTCCTGGTCCTGCCATGTGAAGACCCGCGTCGATATCTTATAATAGTTCATAATTTTGATGGCTGCACATAGTAACAACACATAGTCTGGAGTGTTTAGAGTTTTTCACAGAAATACTCAGTTTATTTAACTATTCTTCTGCTTGTGGGCTTAACAACCTCTTGGTCATGCCATATTTATTTATTTATTTATTTATTTATTTATGTATTTATTTATTTTTTATTTATTTATTTTTTATTTATTTATTTACTTATTTATTCATTTATTTTTTTATTTATTTATGTATTTATTTATTTTTTTCTTTTTTTGTTGTTATTATTATTTATTATATGTGGTCACGGATATGTACAAGGGGAGGCAAATCAATATAAAAAAGATTTACTGCTGTTGTTGGCGAACATCGTTCAAATTTTGAAATTTTGAATGTCGTTGCAAAACCACCACAATGGCTTTCGGTCAGAATTTTTATGGTGTCAACTATTGTGGCGTATTTTTAGTGGTGTTTTGCCATCGGCGCTGGTCTCTCACACGACAGACCGGGGCCAAAACCCCATCCGGACAGCTCCCCGGTAGCATGGACTGACTATCCTGGTGAAATAAGTCTAATACGACCTGGCCGTAATACAATACGAAAAAAATATAATATTTTGAACCAACCCACCTAATTCATCGCGGCTCTCACGGATGTGTGTCTGCACCCTGTGAGATGCCGTAGGGCTATGATCATTAGGAGTGATCGAGCAAAAGATCACTGTCTCTTCGGCGCTTATCGCGAGTAGTAATAAATGTAAAGTATGTGTATTACCTGTAACCGATCGCGTACGATGAGTTTTTACAATGACATAACGACAAACGGTAGCTAGAATGATCCTTAAGCATGGTTAAGAGCATGCGCCTCATTTAACAGGGATCATCACTTGATCGACTTCATCCTTTCTATCTCCCATTTCCGAGGACTTCTACTTGAATCCAATATCTATCCTGCGTAACTACCCATCTGTCTTCCTTTCCTAGTTATCGTCCTTTCCAAAATATTAAGTATAATAATAGTGAAACCCCAGTGGCAGACAAGTGAAATTAAATAAATTTAATTAAACATTTCAAGCCATGAGCCAATAGACAATTCCGCATTAAACGAAATGGGTTTCAGATTCATGTTTCAGTATTGTATTGAGTCCTTGCACTTAGTTAGATTAAAATTGCAAGTTAGATTAAAATTTAGTGTAATAATGTACGCTACAAACTATAAAATTTCTTTATTAGTAACAATAATTGTTATTAATTATTCTAATCATCCACCGATGGGGGCTTAACGATGTGTTACAAATAACTTAATAGCTATTTTTTGTTGGACTTGTTGCAAATCTTCAAGCGAAGAAAGAGACATGTAAAAATTGAAGTTACTGGAATACACATTAAAGTGTTGGATCATGTTTGTGATAGCGGCGTTTTTACAGTTTATCGCATATTGCAGATATTACAGTTTATCGACAACAAGTTTATCGCATGCCAGGCACATCACGTCATTAGCAGTATCAGTCCTTTACACGGTAGTTCCGGTTTCAAACTCGCAAACATGTGTCTGTGTAAATCTGTGTAATGAAGGTAATGATCCGTTTTGAAAAGGGGCTTCAGATATCCAAGTTTGCATAAGCGATTTGGGAAACAATCTCTGAGGAGAGAGGGAGTGGGGAAGCGAAACTATATGTGCTTAAGTTTTTGGATTCGAGCTAGGAGAACTCAACTTGGTTGTTAGGTAC
>KB663755.1:49058-86543 GCA_000349025.1 Anopheles minimus
TACTTTAGATAAAGCGAGAGAGAGAGAAAATTCAACTGTATTTTACTCTATCATTCATTTACTTTTAAATGTCTTTGATGGATCTGTTTCAGCTTTCGATGCGGTGTATTTTGATTTTGGTTTGTGTTCTATTTATTCACATGCGCAGGAGTAAAAACTCCTGCCATGACCATTTTCATTTCACACGACAGGACCGCTCTGAAAATCCATCCGGACAGTCCCCCCGTACGCAGGACTGACAATCTTATAGCAGTCCGGACAGTTCCCCCGTACGCAGGACTGAAAATTTTATAGCAGTTTAATTCAAGTCACGGAAGCTAAAAACTGCACGCCAAGACCTCTCCAGGATTTAGTGCCACAGACGAAGAAGAAGTGCTGATTTCCGTAAATCTAGTTTTACCTCCACATTTATACCCTCCATTACTTTAGCTTTGTGTTGGAAAATTAGCCATTTATGTGTAATGAGTGGGTATAGATAGACGGCAAAAAGACTCAAAAACAATGGTGGATTAAAGATAGTGTGCTTAAGGATCTTATTTATTGTTATCCGCCTACGGATGTAGTAGTGACGTTCTTGATTTTTAACCATGAAATGTTGGCATAGCTCACGACATCGCAGAATAACTTTATCTTGAATCCATCTGGATCGCTTTTTTGTTTATTTCAGCACTTTTCACAACGTAATTGAGTCATTTTTCAATTAAAAAAATAAGGTTCCTTTTGTTAAAACAAAGGTAATAACCTTTTGTTAAAACAAAAGGTTCAGCATTGCAGTTACGAACATGTTCTCCAGCTGGTGTTTTATCCGGGTTGATGATAATTGTGTGGTTATCAATTTTCGAGTCATGTCTGTATGATTTTAAAGAATATTATAAGTTCATTCTTGTTCCAATTACCGATTTATTGCAGCTCTTGTATCTTGCATAGTGATGCACGCATTTGCGACATGGTCACACACACGATCGAGTTGTGTTGTTGGATTTGTTCCTTTTTCATCGCATTTAACACGATTTATTACACGCCACTATTGAAATGCACACTTTTTAATTCTGTGTATTTTTTTATTGTTAACTTGCTTCTAGAGGTACAAAATTTCAAAAAGTGTGCTTTCTATTTTTATCACCTTGGTGTTCATCTCGAAAATAAGGCAAAAATCAATAGGTCAATCAATGGGCAAAAATCAATCAATCATAATGATATGAGGTTTTTGATAGAAAATCCTTCCGTAATGGCTGATTCGACCGAATAACTATGGCCAGAGGACAACTAGCGGGATGAAAAGTACTTATTACCCTTTTTCCATACCTACTAAATAAACACTGAAAATTTCATAGAAAACAGTGCAGCCGTTTTGGAAGAAATAGTTAATAGCCACAACAATGCGAGGTGTATATGTATGTATATATATAGATGGTTTGCCAAGTGCAAACGTTCGATAATTGAAATATACAGCCCCGACGTTCTACCATTGAAAAGGTTCGATAACAAGAATTTGAACAACAGTTTGAAGAATGAAACATAAATAAAATGTTGGGTTTAAAATGGTTACTCTTTATTAGGTGAATTCGAGTGTGCTCTAGTAACGCTAAATGCTGTCATAAGTTATCTGTTTATCAACATTTGGTTCTCTGTGGTGTTTTAGCAGAATTAACCAACTTTTCTTTGATTCAGTAAAGATTATCGCCTAGTTTTTTGTTTATTTTTTTTTGTATATTGGTTTAGGGTTTCAGTGAAGTTACATTTGGTTGATATTAGTTTTAACAATTATGAGATGCTTTTTTTTGGAATATGTGAGAAAGAATTCTCATCACGGTAGCGGAATGATTCATATTAATATGTGACTCACATTGCCCATAGCGTGTTGCAAAACAAAGAAGAGCAATTGCACCGAGTGAGGAAAACTTTAAAGCTTGTACATAGTAGTCATAGCTGTGAGTGAATATCATACACGAAGCATGTTTGCATTCAATTTCTATTTTTGTTACTAAAAAATGTGCTTTTGAAGAAGCTTGTCGATAAAGCTCATGCAACATATTACATATGCAACATGAATCTGTTTGAACGCTTTACTGAATATTACACGAGTTTTTGAAGGCACGCCGAATTGATAGAAGTTTCCTGTTAAAACAATTCGAGCTTTAATCAAATTAATTTGCATGATAGTTCAATTGCAATATAGGTTTGTGTGAATGAAATGTTTAACAGCTCATATGGCACAGTTTAATTAGGAAATAAAAGTTTCCCCTATTTTATAGAGATATAGTTGTTGGAACAAAATTGACTTTGTTCAAATTTGAAAGATTATTTGTTACTGCTGCTTTATCTCACTCTTGCATTGGTAATTTTTTTTATAACTTTTCTAAAAAAAATAGCACAGCGGACTTTTATCGTCTACTTCAAACATAAAATATGTTATAATATTAAATCAATTTGAATACACTCGTTTGCCCCGGTCTGTGAATGTTGACAACAAAATCGTAGAATTGATTAGTACTGGGATTATCATGTATTGTTAAAATGGTATTGTCTGGTGTCAGGCCGATTATTTTTTTGTAAATCAGTTACTTAAGGTTGTACTTTTAATAATGATTCGCTTAAAATAATCATTCCTACAAAAGGCTAAATATTGAATAAAGGTGATTCATATTGTAAGTGGTTGAGGAGTGTTAACTTTCACTAACTCATTGAGTTGATATAATGATTACATTTTGTGATTTTCGTTATTACAAAGATATTGAAGATCTTTCCATCATATTTTCAATTCATAGGCTGTCTGAGCCATTCTATGGCTGAAGCAAAATATAGAATCAGTAAGGAAAACCAGCCAACGACTGTAGCACATTAATATCACACATTGCCTAGCAGTTTTACAGACATAATGCATTCTAACGCATTTGTCAAATTATTCGTATTGATTATTTCACAGCTATTACGAATTACGAAAAAATTGGATTAACTAAAATTGTCTTAGTTTTTTAGGACCATTGTCAATGGTGATTTGGGATGATTGACCAACGATGGATGACACAAGTTGCACATCCTTGTGTTGCTTATCGCTTCAGTGGTATTACTCTTGCATGTATTTAAATTGATTTCACACTTTAGAATTACAATTTAAGGGCGGTCTAAACCTAATGTTACGATAGAATTCATTCATGCATATCGCATTAGTTGCAACGTATAGCTCGTTTATAATTTGTATCTCTCGAGTTTAAAGCCTATATGCGAACTGAATTATTTATTTTATTCGTTTCGATCGGGTTTTAATTTATCCGTGTTAGATTATCTGTTTTTTTTTTGTTTTTTTTTTTAAACGAGACAATCATTCTCAACTTATTGCCGAGTTAGGTTTACGGGCAGATAAGATGATGAAGAAGCTCCTTCAATTGATATAACTAAGATAAACGGGAAATGGTTTACCAAATTATAGCATTATTTTTTTAATGGTTTAGAGAAAAAAATAATCGTATTGTAGGAATTACTAACAAATTTTTGTAGCAATAGTTTCCGTTCGCTAGACTTATTGCATTGTTTATTTTACAGAAGTTTTCCTACACTACCATGCTAGGCGTTTGGTTATTTGATTAAGTGTCATGGGATTAAATCAGGCCCGAAACCAACCAAGCCAATATAAGGAAAATAAAGCTTAATCGATTGACACAACCGGGGTTCGAATCTCATCCGGACCGTTCCTCCGTAGTGAGAACTGACTATACAACTACGTGGCATCAATAAGTCTAGTAATCCAGAAATGGTCAGGCATGACCGAGTAGGGCGTTACACCAAAAAAGAAGAAGAAGAAGAATAAGAGGTTTGACACAACTATAAAATAAAACGATATGCGTTTTTAGTATTATAAGTAATAATCAATATGGGTGCCACTATTTCTTATAGTATATACTGCGCCGCTCTTGATCGGTTTATTCTCTTATCAGCTAAACTGAGTTCAGCTTATGGCCCGGCGTCTACGGAAGTTTACTGCAACCTTTTAATGTCTGTCCATTTGCAATTAAAAATATATCACCTATTGAACTAGTCAGTATTACTGATCTGGATCTTGTTACTACAATCCTTTAATAGGGAAGGTAGAAGATTGTAAATGTATCTACTTTTATCTACAAACAGCCTTTATATATATTGACGCGAAAATTTTTCAACTAGTGTTTACCATAGTCACTAGCCCTAGCATGAAGGAAGAAATTTGAAACAATGCACTACTGCACTAGTCGATTTTGCTAGTCTTTATAATTATATTGTTTTCTTGCAGCACCGAGGTGGATTTAGCTGGCGATGATGAACGCGAAGATGGACGAGATGATGAGATTAGATGCGGTGGTAGAGACGTGGAGGATCCTATAGTATTCACCGGAACAATTGGTGATGAGTCCGTCGGTTTTCCGTTTTTGAACGCCGGAAGATTTACAATTGAAGAGGGTAACGGGCTAAACAGAAACGTAACTAACTTGCATAGTAATGTGCAGAGGATTGCTTCATGAAAAACGGCAAATATGCGGTAGTTGGAACCTTCGAAGGGATCTTTCAGTGCTGGACACAGCATGTGGTTTAGGTTAACTTGCACTGGCTGTAAATGAACAGAACAAAGGTTAAATGTTTTTAACGAAGCAACAATGTTTGTCCAATATTGACTTTAAAATATTGACATGGGGCAAATGAATATGAAAATAAACCCTGAAAACGTTGTCAGACAAAGAGTACAATGCTAAGAAGATATTTTATGATAACTACTTACAGTTGCTACGACTTGAAGCACTCCAAAGTGATAGATTATTAAAGTAGCGTAGCCTATAATATTCCAGGTGAAATCATTAAGTGCTTCCATGCTATAAACTCCTGCAATATCATACATAATGGACAATTAGTAAATTTTACGTATGGAAAAGAGCTCTACATCATTTACCTCCGACTCTTAATAGGAATACGGGTATTATACACATTAGAGCGTGTTGAATCCAGTAGATAGATGATTCTACTGGCAATTGTCGGCTGTCGGTCTCCGGAAACATGAATGCTAACAGTGGCCCATTTAAAAAGTTCATCTGCAGTCGAAAGAGTGCTGTACTGCTCTTGGTCGGCTTGTTACAGGCTAAAAGATATATCTGTAAAAGCGTGTAAAAATAAAGATTGAAAAGCGCGCGAGGTCATTATCCGTTAGTTCGCGTATACACTTACCTGTATGATGGTAGTTATGTGACACGGATTTAAAATGTAGATCACTGTTCTGGTAGCGAATTTAAAGCCTAGCTCAACTCCCAACGTAAGCGTCATAGTAACAAGTAGAAGTTGTTTTCCCCAGCTGGGTACAAGAACGTCTCCAGGGATAACCAGGCCGCGACCTGATACCGTTTGAACACATCGCTGGCAATGAAATTCCTCTACCATTCCACTGGCAATCGAAGCAGAGGAGAACGATCGCTCTCGATGGTGGGGCATCAGTAAATCACGCGGCTCTGAATCAATAAGATTTCGCTGGTAGTGTAAATGGTGAAGATTATGATTGCTGCTACTGAGTGATCTGTTCACACCAAGTGCACAACCCGCCGCTCGATCCAGCTGTCGGTATGTGATCGGTTTCAACCTGCTTATAGAACACTTGATTGCGATCAGGCAGAGCGGTATAATGACGATTGTTTCCATCAGCTTTCGGCTAGGCGACAGGTAATCTGCACATTCCGGGCCAGTATTACGCGGCACTGACCCGTTAACGCCATCGTATGCCCAACTGAACTGCATTGTGAATAGCTAAAAATAGAAAGAGTTGCTATCATCAAAAGTACCCGCGGTATGTGTCAAATGGTCATTACTTACCGTGAAACAAAATTGTTCTTTGAGCGATAGCCTATACCAATTGGCTATACCACTGAATCTTGCTGATGGTACTGCACATCTGAAAGAAGTATAAAGGCGCAACTATAGTATGAATCGTTACTGCATACGGATGTGATGTCATCAGTTAGCATTATTAGATTACATGTTTGTTGGAATGTGCATCGACAGACAAATTAAATTAGCATCGATTTGGTTCAGCATATTGAAGGGGTGTGTACCTAAATACAATCGATAAACTAACTATCTGACAAAACTCACGCACAATATAGGTGGTAGAGAGGACGCATAAGAAAAATAACCAGTCAAATAAAAAGATAGTAAGAATAAATACGAAACATAGTTATCTATTTTAGCTAATAGCTAATCCTGAAGAGATTCAATGTTCGATAATTAATGTTAATGCATAACATTTTTCAGTGTGATAAGATAGTGATGGGAAGATAAAGATAGTGTGGGATTGAATGAAAGCTCAAATGATGTGAAACTTGAAAAAAAAAGAATCAAGAATTTACTGATTAGCTCCTGTACCACTCGACCACTTAAACCACTCGAGTCCCTGTATCTGTGATTCGGGGAAAGACCAGGGGACGAAAATCAGCAGTAGTAAGCTTGCTTTGCATTTATGGCAAAAAAGGAGCACAAAAGTTGCCGATAAACTGGAAGGTAGACGAAAGATGAGATTTTTTTTTCAATTATTTAGTTTATTTTATGTCGTTGTTATTTAAGTGCATCACAACCTAAATTTGAACTTGAAAATAGTCTACAGGCATTTTGCACATCATGCCCCAAAAAGATCAAATTAATTCACTAACGTACCTTTGTCATAAATTCAGGCTACCTGTTCTCTTCCTGTAGCGTAATGCTGGCTAATGTGTACACGAAAGAGTACAAAGAAACAGTACAACACACTAGTCTTGCTTCGGTTTTAGTCTTTAGAACTTGTTAGAGGAATACTTTATTTAATTAAGTTTCTAACAAAACTGTAAACGGTACATCAGCTGAAAGCAACTACAGAACAAAAACTCGGACGACAGCACATGGCACTCCACTGTTTCTGACTATCTGTTCCTATTCATGTAATGCGGCATGGCTGCTGTTATTGTGTTATCACCAGAATGGAATATGCTATTGACGTGAACAACGACAGCTATCAAGTATTACTGAATGTTTACGTTTAGTTCAAGATTTGCTTGCACTTTCTAATCTATGAAACAGATATATCTCAGTGTTATTTTGTTTGATTCTAACCTTGTGCATTCACATGTTGTAGTATATATTGAACAGGCAGCTTTATTCAGTGTCGAATCAACCATCGAGTGGAGCATTGCAAATAGTTATATATATCAAGTGTTTAACTAAAAATGTTTGTTCTTCAACCGAGTACACCCTGGATTAGGTGCGCTTGCACAGTTTGGTAGTGTCGGAAATGTTTCCAAACCAATGTGAATTGCATGCTAGTTGAGGTTTAGCTATACGCTTATTGTTGTAAGCAATATGGGCCTAAACGTATATGCATTTCCAAGGTAGATTGTTGAGAAATAACTATACCCTACATTCATGAGTCATGTTTTTGGCTGTTGTAATTTTTCTGTTATCTTATCGGTATTGGAATAATTTTTATTATTATTTATTGGAAAGTGCAGCATCATGAATCTGTTCAGATTTGAACCTAGGACCGTCATGCTGTGGGATTAAACTTCAACTCAAGCAACGTATGGTTTTAACGTGTCAATGTATGTATATCTACGGCCAGTGAAACTTCGTTTGTTATAACATGTATTGTAAATTTCTTCTTTTCCTTGTATATCTTTACATCCGTAGGTCCGGTATAGGTCTCATGTTTTGAATTATCTCACAACTGATTTATCCATGTCTAAATAGTCCTGCTTCTGAGGGAAATAGTTCATGCAACATTTGCTACCGCATCGTGTATGTTACTGACTTTATCGTAATAAAAAACCACTTGTGTCTTTGTACGAGTTTATAACACTATTAACAGACACATAAAAAATCGATAAATCAATATATTAATACTCCTCACTAGAATCCTGCTATCCGTAACGGAACGATTATGCGCTAATACTTGATTGTTTATAACACTAGCAACCTTATCCCGAGTTGAAAAGGAGGTAAAACTTAACTTATGAATTATTTACATGGGAAAAAGGACAGACTTTTGTAAACCGTTACGCGTATGCCATGTATGCAATACCGCTATATTTAGTTTATAGTGATTAATGAATTCAAATGTGATTAATTCTAATGTGCTGTTATAGTCTTTATAAAATAGATTGAACAGAGAATATCGATTGCTATACGCTCAATACACTAAAGACGTGGGATAGAATAGTAAGGAAAATAAGCATTCAAACGAACGAATAAGAGCAAATAAATCATCGATAAGACAAATATTCGACTTCATACCGATCCAACACGCCGCCTAACAGGTAATATAGGTAATTCAACTTTGAATATCGTTGTCATCAACGCACAGTTGTCGCAAATTTTCCGCTGTTCAACGGTAATGTTAACGAAATATATGCATTCTAAGTCGGTATTCGGAACAACGAGAAATGAAAAGAATAAGCAAATGGCAGAGAGATTGAATGCTACTCTATTTTTATATGCAGTTTTCTTCGATGCAATAAGGTTATTCAAATGCTGTACACGTGGGTCGCATACCGGAGTATGGCGTCCTGTGTTGAGGGGAATTGTAATTACTTAATGAAAAGGTAACAGTATGCCAAAAAAGATGTTGCTGTGTAAATGTAACAGTTACAAAAAAAAATCCGCCTTCGTTAGTGAAACAATATCTATTCGGTTTTATATATTTATGCCGTTATAAATGTTTTTATTTACCACATACCAGTCGCATTCAGGTGATGTTCATTTTCCGTCACCGAGTATTTCCTTATTGATTAAAATAATCAAAACACCATGTGTCAGTGAGTCACCGCATCTTTTAAATCAGGTTTGTTGTGGGTACTGCTAAAGTTCGTGATAAAACTTTTAGTACATTGCTATTGTGGAACGTTAGTTAACTCACGACGGCGAAAGGGTCTATTGAAGACTATTGAAGCACTTTGTATTAATTATTTAATTATCAATATTTTCACACAGAACACCGTGTTTACGAACTTATACAAAACAGAACGATAGTTGGCCGTAAAACAGAACAAATACATATGCACATTACACTAACTTCAGGTATGAATACGCTATTTTATATGATTTAATCAGCTGTAGCGACAGTTCACCAACACTCGCTATGCACCTGTGTTGACGTTCATTGCATTTAAAGCTGCACCATTAGATGCTGGTAGGAAATAATAACGACCATTGTTACATTTTCACCTTTCAACTATTTTCTTAACCTCAATGTAGTGAAAGTAGATTTTCATCACAACATGTGACATTTTTCGTTGGATCGATGCGTGATGCACAGTATTATTTTACGATTGCATAAAATTGGCTTAAGATTGTGCCGAGAGAAAAAGAGGAAAAAGTAACACTGCAACCACGACGAACATTGAAAATCTAATTAATCAAAACACATCAGGTGCGGTATCATTCACCAAGTACCTTGATAGGTTCGGTTTGTTGTTGGGCCCCGGGAGAAATATTAACCCGAGTTCTAGGCACTGAATTGGGTTGGAACAAATAAAAATCGCTTTTGGAATATGCTGAAACTGGTGCTGTGCTAACTGTTCACTCGATTTTCGACCGAATGTAGATGAATTGCCGTCTGGTTCGGCCTCGAACAAGCCAACTTATTAAAACTGAAACAAGGAGCACTGGTTATGCCCCCGGGATAAATATTTTTCAAGCGAACTAACTGCGGTGCGTTCAGTTATCACTCTTTTTTCCCTTGCTAGCTCAAGTGAAAAACTAAATTCTTCGAGGCCACTTACTATGTATGTAGTTGGAATTTTCTCACAGGGATGTTAGCGAGAAACAAAATCGATTGGAGAGCAAAACAACGGAGAGCAAATGGAGACTTGATGCGATTTGGGGAGCATAGAGCAAGTGAATTTACTAACTCACGCAATTGAAATGACAACGGAACCCGGTATCATGTTCACATAGATGAGCAGGTGTCGTGAGAAATGCGAGAGAATAAATGTAGATGAGTGCTTTGTGGCAGCTTTTCCGGAGCATAACATTGGGAAAAGAGAAAACCACTGCACCACTACTGATCTAGAGGTAGGACATATGTTATCGACAGCAAGGAATAGAAGTTATCCAGTGGTTATTTATTCTAAGGGTTTATGTTTTCTATATGTTCTGAATTTGTGTACAATTTGTATCCATTCTAAAACACTCTTTAACAGTTTCAGCAGTCTAACAAGTTACTAAAAATATATTAACTAAACCGGGCCTCTGGACACAGAATCTGCTTTGAGGCAACACATTGGGGATTGTCCTATCCAATTTTATACATCAGCCATTCGTCAATGGCACATGTATAAATGTTGTTTATTTTGAGGAAATCAACTGACCATTGTGGAATATAAAGTTTTGAAATGTGTTTTTTTTTTCAAAATTTATTAGTATACAAATGTAATATTTTCGGAGTGAAAAATCTTCCACGCCTGACAAATTTCCTGCCAAATATTTGCCTTTTGTTTACGTCTCGCATGGTTAGTTAAACCATCGCACCATGGCCGATAAAAAGGACATTTCCATAATCGGCAGTTATAATCGCATACTTTTACAGTGTACATTCACTGCTTCGCATTTTTTTTTGTTCGCCCGTTTTCTAGTTTACCGTCTGCTAGTATGACCTTTTCTAATTTTAACTGTCAACTTTGTTCAACTAGAAAAAATATGCCGGTAACTATGGTGTCCTGAACAAATCAAAATTCACATAAGAACAACTCATACCTTATCAAATGTTGAGAAGTTTAAAATGTCATTCAATATTTCGTCCGTAATCGAAGGCAAACCAGTGAATGCGTTCTGTATTTTGTTGAACGACCAATCCGTATTAGATAAAACGCGTACTTGATAGTATTAGAATAACTGTTAAATGATTCTTGTTCGCTTCTTCTTTTTCTTCTTCTTCTTCTTCTTCTTCTTCTTCTTCTTCTTCTTTTTATTCTTTTTATTCTTCTTATTCTTCTTATTCTTCTTCTTATTCTTCTAAATCTTCTTCTTATTCTTCTTATTCTTCTTCTTACTCTTCTTTTTATTCTTATTCTTCTTTTTATTCTTCTTATTCTTTTTCTTATTCTTCTTCTTCCACGTAGTTGGATAATCAATCCTCACTACGAGAGAACGATACGGATGGGATTTGAGCTCCGGTCTTGCCGTGTGATACCAGAGCCGTTATCGTCTCTGCCCCGGAACGCCCTAAGGCTAGGCACTGGCTCTCTACGCTATTTTATATGTCAATTTGAGGTTTTTCTTAGCGACGAAGCAAATCAAACAATTTCTATATTCTAACAAATACTTCTTCTTTTTTGGTAACGGGTTATTTCGGTCATGCCCGTCGTTTTTGGCTTACTAGACTTATTCATTCAGGATAGAATTCGAACCCCGGTCCGGCCGTTTTAAACCGGTTTTTCAACTCAAATTTTCGTCTTTTTCTTTCGGCTTTCGTCTTTTTCTTGGGAATTTTTCTAATTTTATTTTTTTTGTTTTGGTTAAACGGTAGAAGAGTATCCCTATTCATCGTTGAAAGCCAATAAACGCTTGAAGCGTTGAGGGTGAAGTAGCCCTCACTTTGCACTTCAATTTTTAGAGTTTCAATTTATGGAATTGCTACAACGTACTTTTTTTTATTGCTTCAACATCAATTTGGTAGAATGAACACTTGTAGTGAATTACTAATGCAAAGAAAGAATTTATGCTCCAGCATTATTTGGGTAGAATGAAATTACTAAAGTAAAGAATTACTAATGAATTTGTACATGAATTAAGATTAATGAGTCCTTTATTATAAGGACTTCCTTTTTCAATTTGTCCAACATTGTCCATCCAGTATCACGATATCACGAACCGGGAAATTTTCTACAATTACATTTAACATTTTGAAAGTCTGAATACTACAGTGCTTAACACAACTACAGTCGGTTTCCGAGTTACGCGGTACTCGAAATACACGGATTCGGAGATACGCGAATTTTAAAATTTGACAGTTCTTTTTTTGTATGGACTTCAATTTTAATTTTGTTAATTTCCAAACATTTTCTAAAAGCCGTTATTTTTTTAATTTTAAAAATTACTTTTCGTAAAGTTTTGTTAAATTATTGCATTTCATAACTTCGCTTTAATAGGAATTTTGATAATTTCTAGTATAGTTGTCGAAATAAATGTAAAATATTAATAGTTGATCCTTTTATGCACGGCATAAACAACGTGTCAAATGATATTCGACTTACGCAGAAATTCGAGATACGCGGATTTGTTCGGTCCCCATTATCCGCGTAAGTCGGAAACCGACTGTATACGAACATAAGTTTTTTTTTCAGAATAAAAGAAGAACTAGAAGAGCTGGCTGAAATCGCTGACCATATAATGGAAGCGTATTCCAGAACCGACGGCACCAAAGAACAGTAAAGCATCTTGATGCAAATCGGATCCGTAAAGAATAATAAAACACACATTTTGAAGTTGCTGCAAACTTGCTTCACATAATAATAAAAAAAAGATGAATTTCAGATAAATCCATCTTGAATTAGATCATACCGAAAGAAACATCTCGAAACGATAATTTTTAACACAATTCGGATAAAGTTTTCTTTTTGTTTTGCTCGACACTGTGTATAATTTTTTTCATGGCTGGAGAAATGTCTGATTGTCGAATAGAAGTATAGTAGTGGCTTCGAATCATCAGATATGATCATCTAGTGCAGCAGATTCATCTTTAGTCGTGAGCAAAAAGTTACCTCTTCCTTCATCCGCAAATGCAGATCATAGTGGCTAAAACAGCAGACGATCACCAAAATGAAACGATTAAGGAGTCAAACGAGACGGTTAAGGGGACGTACGATATGAGCATTGACGTCTTATATCATGTTCCAAAAGAATTATGTATAAGTCAATCATTAATGAAAATGTATTCTTTTGGGTTGGCCTAATCTCTGGTGCCTGAAACCAAATGACCCCCTCAATTGGACAGCCCTGAAATGGGTGATGCTCTATGCAAAATCCCATATAAACTAATGGTAACCATTACAATTTTTGACAAGGCGTTGCAAGTGTTCAAGATATTCCGCATACTCTTACAAATCAATTTATATAGATGCGCGATTTTTTTCATTAAAATGGTTAATGTATTGCAATATCATACTTAAATTCCAATAATGAAGATTGACTTTAGACTTCAATCAACACTATGTGCAACACCACACGTGGTGAACATACTATTAAGAGCCTGGTCATATAAACTCATGGCCACGCACATATTCAAACAGGGCAAGTAAAGCCAAAGAACAGGAAGATCCAGAATTTGTACGATAATGTTGATCGGTTTGCAGCTATTTAAATGAATTCATACGTACAGTTTCGACCAGTAGAAATGCAATGAACAAACGCAGCACGCATTATGAAACATTGCAGAATTGCTCAAAACGATAGGTGCAATGCCAAATGAAATAATTCATTGATAGTTGTTGAAAAGTTTCGTTTCGTCTTTTGAGCAATAAAAGAGCTGTTTCTGACCGTCAACTCTACACTCTAGATATTTTTTCCCCTTTCAAACCTAAATTTTTTTTTCGATTTTCTTTATATCCGTGTTCATCATATATTTTGTATAGAGAATAAAACATTCAGTTTCAATATTTTAACATCTTTTTTATTTTATAGTCACAATTTTTAAGTTAGGACTGTCCCACCATAGCTATGGCAGACTATTTGGCCGGAATTATTGATTGGCAGGCGAGGACAAACGAACGTAAGCGATTAAAAGATTCTTCCTTCTCTTCCGAAAGAAGCTTCTCTTCCGTTCCCGTGTTCTGTCTACCGCTTCCTAATGTGACTCGTCTTTTTATTCCTACTTGACGCTATATATGTATTGACGGTATTGTAAAACCCTTGTGGCAAACAATATTGAAAAATAAAATAACAACAATAATAATAATAATAAAAGATAACTCTGCAACAGATCAAGACCATGAAGCTATTAATGCGCCGGATGAGTAAGTACAATTTTGTATGTTATTTCCATTGCAGTGTTTCCGATTATTACATTGTTACGGCCTTGTACCATAATAGTAGAAGGAATGTTTTGTATTGAACCAAACAAAATCTTCAGCTTGATGCAATACATCAGCAACTAAATTTAAAACGATACTTGCGTCATTGTTTAACGGATAAGCGTCCTTAGGATTACGTTTCCAAACTAAGTACCAAGAACCCCATTTAATCTAGGTACATTAAACAACTTCATCTCATTTGTCGCTACGTGCAACGTTTATAAGCTCAGCTTACATTATCAATCATAATTCATTAGGTTAGACTAATCTGACGAACTTTGAAACTAACGTTAGAATGGATGTTCATTGACTTAAAACTGCAACTCTGACCAAATGGACGCTAATACCATGAAGGACATATAACTAGGTAAATGTGATGTGATATGCAAACATGCAGTGCGCTAGACGACAGTTTCTATAAGCAACCAGACGAAATGATTTAGACATTCTTATATTTAAATCTTGTAAATTCAAGCTCTGTTTTTTCGATTTTCAGTGAGCTTTGAAAGGGAATGGGTTTTGTCTTTGCTTTTTATATTACGCTATTTTATAGCACCATGTTCTTGTTAAAAGCTTCTATTTGTTTCACTACTGATAGATTTCAAGATAAACCCGACCCGACCGTCGAAGATTCGCGAATCTCAATGGTATGTGTATTTCGTCTCCGAGCAGAAGACTGTACAGTTATGGAGACAGTACTGGTGGTTCATATTAGAATGCATTGGTAATCATTATTCCTCATTTCATTCCACTTTGTACTTTGAACGCTGGGCTTTAGGCTTTAAATGCTGAGCTGTCAAATTGGAAGAATCGCGTATTAGTGATGAGATACCGTACTCCACCTATAGTTTGGAAAGTGTTTTTTTTTTGGGCTAAGGCAAGTTATTTTGAACTGTAATTTAATGTAGATTTAAGTACCATACCCAAGAAGCAAATCTCAGATCACTGTAGCAATGATCTGAATTTGATTTCGATATGAACTTTGCACTGCTACTTGCACAGTGTTATTAGATGCGATATATCTTGTACACTATTAGTGTTGTACACTATTGAAAGTACGAAAGGAGGATTTATGTAATTTGTCTTTTAGTATCAAGTGCTCTATAATTGTTTAGACGAGCAATGCTTCTCTTTATTATTCGTTTTGAATTAGTCTAGAAGTTCATGTCAGAGGTTATTGGTTGTCATAGTGATCTTTCTTTCTTAAATCAAACAATTTATTGCAGAACTGTAATTCATTCATGAGACTTCTTTGAAATTTTATTTTCACATACAATTTACAAAACTCCCTTCCTCTTTATGAACTTACTTGAAGCTAATACATGTACACATACATGGTTCTTACAACACCAACGGCGCAATCCGATAACAGAAATGTGGAATAAAATCAACCATCTGACAGAAATGTAAAACATACAACATGATTTTTACAGTTACAGTTACAGCACTGAGAACAGTTTGTTAATCCATTTTCCGCTGTTTTACTGTGCTTAATGCTTTTGATGGTATAGCGTTGGAAAGCGTAGTAGTGTGTTTTTTATATCGTTGTTTTTTGTTGGTTATGGCAGTACCTTCATCATCGTTATCCTTATTTCCTCATTTCCTCGAAAAAGCATGATAGTTTATACTACATTCTTTACATATTTTGCGCTTTTTTGCACCATCCTTCGTAGATGGGATTTTACATAGATTTGTTTCACATTGCTCTTAATATCTGACTTAACTTGTATTGAAGCGATTAACAGTTTGTTTGCTTCATTCTTATAAGACGTGTTCGAAAGTTCCTTTTAAACATCGCATGGGTCGAATCGTAGAAGGGTGGTTGTGTTGACTAAAGCAAAACTGGCGCATATCAATTGTTACTATAATGACTGGTGCCTATAACAACATTCTTGTGCACCATGAAATGAAACGTGCAATACTTACAATGTGGTTTATTCACTACGAATTCCGTATAACTATAACGAAAAAAGCAACAGGTCCCGTTGGGTCAGGGGATATCTACAATAACTAAGGGTTGCTGTTGTCGAGATTGCCGGAAGATTATTGATATCCGTTGAACTGACCATTTCCTCCATATCCACCATTGTTCCCATTTCCACCATTTCCAGTACCAACATCTTCATAGGTGATGGTTGGACGATATCCGTTTTGGTCGGCTTCATAGTTCACAACCTTCAAATAAAAATTAGAAAAGGTAATGAACTTGAGATAACTGTTCAACGTACAACTGCATTGCCACAACATACTAAAAATGATGGTAAATTCACTTACTTGCTTGCGACCGTCGGGAAGGAGGACATAGTAGCGTCCAACGGTTCGGTCGCCATCGCGAGACTCCATGTGTCCGAAGTCGTTGCCGGAGGCGAAGTCCTGCACATTGTACTCGAATGAGTATTTGGCAGGTTGAGCATTAGCGTCCTCGTAGTTGTATCCGCCGTTTCCTCCGTTACCGGAGGGTGCTCCGTACTGTTGGGATGGTGCGGGGTAGTTTCCGCCGTTGGAGGCCGAGGGGTAGTTGTAACCATTGTCGTTTGAGTTATAGTTGTAACCGTTATTCCCATTGAACGACTGACCGGGGGGCAGGTAGTTACTCGAAGGCGAGGAAAACCCGTTGCGTGTGACAGGTGGTTCGGCTGTGGCTAGTGCAGCCAAGAAGATAGTAGCGACAACAACAAACGTCTGTAATTTGTATGAAAAGAAATAAGTCTTTTCGGTTTGCAATCTTGAAACGAACTGAAATGATTTTTTTTGTTGTTCTAAGGAATGAAACTGGATAGGTAAACAGTTCAATAGGTTTCGGTTTGGAACGACGATCTTTCTTATGTTATTACTGATTCAGTCACCTTCACCGTTTGACGATTGGCGTCACGGTTGCGGGCGCTTGTGCTCTTCGAGAACTGTTTTTTGCTTGCCCGTCTTCCCATGTGTGAGTCGCTTCAATTTACGTCACATGGTCAATATTGCTCAACAATGGGTGGATCAGTTATAATGTAGGGTTGTTTGCAAGAGTGGTATGAAACATTTCATGTTTCGTATGAAATTGTCTGTTAATCTTTCTGTTATAAAGATCGCAACACTTCGAACGGTTTGAAACATTTGTTTCGCATTAGAAAAGGAAAATATTTTAAATACAAACGAAACCACAGCTATCTCAATGTCGTGTTCATTGAGACAGTTTGTTGATTTATTCAACGATCATGATAAATATCGAAATCCTTAAAGTCAAGATTCGAAAACTTTTCTGACAAGCGTTCTACAGCCAAACATGTGCTCTTCTACACAAATAAAAAAATAACTCGTGCGTTACACGAACTACAAAATTGTAGTTTTTATAATATTTATTTGTAATATGAATCTACTTAGTTTTTTTTTGTGGAACCGCCTGATCGTAGTGAACTTTTTTTCGTTTTAATTTGTTTACACCTGTTTAAGCAATACAATTCTTTTGTAACAGCTTACAACACTTTAAAAAGTTAGAGCTCAGAACACTTTTTAGTAACCATGTTTTTCATGTAAGGCCTACGACTTGATCATTTTTTACGTAAAAGACAAAATAATAGGATTTTGAAAGTTTTCAGATCCTTTGCTGCTATCCTGATGAAAACTTAACCTTCACTGCAATCGATCACATACTATTCACTGTTTTAAACAAATAATTGAATAATTTGTTTGGAGGTTTTTCGTTAAATTCATCGGTGTATACAATTTCGTTTTATACCTTCATTTTGTATGTTTGCGCAGAAAAAATTCTGTGTTAACTAACTGAACCGTTCACAAAACACTGCACTCTAGAGCAATAGGCTCGTTGATGTTAGAATATCTGGTTCGAACAGAACACTAAAACAATGCGAACAAATGTGAAACTTTGCTCGCCTGGCCACTGGTGGTACTGTACTGCGCTCGAGTTTGTGCTCTTGATGATGGTTAATTTGTTTATGGGTTGATACAATCATATCTGCGGTATATATACGTGGTTTCGGCGCAAGATCACAAAATGTGAGCTGTCTGTACTTTCGGCCCAACAAACTTTACTAAGTAAATGAATCTTCTTTGCAATCGCTGTCTCTTTTTGGTCAATGGCTTAGCGCAAGATTCGGTTGGACGCAGTTACTACGGGAAACGGGCATTTTCGCGCCATCTAAAAGCGTGCCGAGAAAGGCTTCCAAAACCGAGCCCCACGCTCAAAGATGAGTTGGGTGAGCAGGAAGGAATGAATGAACGAGCATGGCCATCGCGAAACGCGTGCATCTCGCTTTTGAAAGAAGCAAAAAATGGCTGCATATCTAAAAAATGAATAAAAACTAGAGAACGTTCGCCGGCTGTGCATCGGTGGCTGTAGAGATTGAAGAAGATCAAAAGAGAATGGAGTACTCATCAGACCACTCTCCGAAAGGAAGGGAGTACTTCACGAGCACTAGTCGCAACACGCGCGTGTCTTGCGCGAAGGGAAGGAACCCGAGCTCAACCCGAAAGCTTAGCTTGAAAATTAAAAAAAAAGTGTTTGGGGTAGCACTGTAAGGCGAGAACCTCACCGTTTGCATCTTCAGCATCGCATCAGTTTAAGAGATTATCAGACACCTTAACAAAGCTCTCACTCATTGTCCACACATCCGTATCAACGTATTGCATTAAGATGGGTGTCTAAAAGAATCTGTAACAGAACAGAGCATGGGAAATACACGCTTTATTCGTGGAGCCCTGTTACAGTGCTCTAGGTAATATAGTAACTTGTTTGCTTAAAGCTTTCGTGCGTTGTGTTCGCCAAGCATATAACATACGATAAACACAAACCTCTGTGTACGAAACGGTGTAACAAATCTGTTGTAACAGTTCATTCATTAGGCTTTCGAGCAAAACTAAAACTCTACTACACAATTTCTTGTACACAATTTTCAAGTAATTTAGTTACTATCACAAAAAAAGCAACATTTAGTTGTCTTTCAAGATCGCCTTTGCATACCTTTGTGTAAATGGCTTTTAGTTATCAAAACTTATCATTTTATCTTGAGGGGGGCTTTGTTGGAAATGTGCTCTTTATTTTACATTGCAGTTTGACAGACTATCCACTAATGCCAAACGTGAAATTACAAAACTCATTTAAAAAAGTCCTACATATTTGTTATGATGTTTTAAAACATTGTGTAATAATGTCAGTGGTAATGTTAAAACAACCGTACATTTGTTTTTTAACATCTAGTTTTTTAAAATTTTCTTAGTGTTTTTAATATAGTACATGTCTTTACTTATCTGTGTTACAGATTCATTTATACAAGAATCATAACCAAGTAACATCACGTTCACGTACAAGCGAATTGAATACGTTAACAACTTCGTAAAATTTTTATTTTTTTACCTCAAATGATTTAATTGTGCCTAAAATAGTTTTGCAGAGATTGTAACTGATATTATTTTCGCAAAGTTATTTTAAGCCACAATGACTATCGTTAGGCGGTCTATTGTTTTTTTTTTACAATTTAAAGTATAGACGTCGTCATGATACCGCTTTGCGCTGTTCGGTGTTGGTCCGTGTAAATGTTTAGGTAATTATTAATTAATTCTTTCGACTGAATGGAACGCTTCATTCCTCTCTACTTTGCTGCTTGAAAGTGGAGCGGCAATTTATTTAAGATGATTACGGTGATGCGATTCCCGAGTAGAGCTCTGAAATAGCTTCACGCATTCCGGTAAGATGAAGGTGTCCACAACCAGTTAACTATGCACTTTCCGAACAACAGTTACGTTGAACGTTCACTAAAGTATTTCAAAAATATATAACCATTCTCAGGATACAAACTAGAATCGTAGGAATCTAAAAATTGCATCAACGGTGCATGCCTTGTAGAAAAAAAACCACAGCTGCAATGAGTGCATTTAAATTTATGATGGTCTACATCAAAAAACGGCAGCCGTGAAGAGCGGTTCGTGTTTCAGATTGCAATTACATCTTTTGGAGCAATCTTCGTACGTGCAAATTGATATGAAATAGAATGTGCAACAGGTGTTCCAAATGATGTCCCTTATAATGGAGTGCACAAACGGTTACGAAAATCTGTGTGTTCAATTGCAATTAGTACATCCATTAACCGGTTGAACTTGAACAACCAGCGTGGCCTGAAAGTCATCCATATTGCGATGTCATTGAGTTAGTCAATTACGGGAGTAAAACAATATTTTGATCGACAGTCTAGTAGGAGTTAAGATTGAAAACGTCAAGCGACGATACTTTAACACAAATGAACCCCTAGAAGCGTAATAGGCTACAACAATATGAGTAGTTATCTATTTTTAATATGCAATCACGTGGTACTGCAATCGTGTTGAGTATGAAATATTTCGTTATTTAACAATTTTAAAAATATATTTTTGTATGTAGCCTTCTAAACAGAACATTAAGTTTCCTCTTGCGTTCTCAAACAATCGTTAAATTTCCTCTTTAAGCTTCCTAAGCTTTCTTAAGCACCTAGTACAGCAAGTTTTTTTTCACGATCTCGAATCATAACCAACTGAACCCTCTAATGCCCAAATTCTTGTTTTGCGTGCAATAACCTCAAGAATCTATTTTTTTTTTGTGAAGAGAAAACTGAAAACCATATCCCCAGTTCATAACAGTAACGCAAATGTTACTCATACTTATAAAAAAGATAACCCCCCTAAAAGCGGGGTTTGGCATCTGAGCAAAAATATAGTCATACTTCACATCCTTATGGTGAAAGGCATAGAAGCAGGCCTGATTCGCTTGTTGGCATAGGTTGTATTACTTTTTTGATACTTCCCTTGTGTTTTCGATTTGCATTCACGATTTTTCACCATCCAATGTATCTTTCTCTATATCATTGTTAAGATCAATATCCAACAATTCAAAATGTTCCTTGGCCTGCAGTTTTCCCTTTCTACAACAATCCATGGCGAAATCTCTAATGTTGCATAAACCATCGCTAATCTAAATTGAACTTCTTAAAACATAAATACTGCACCCATACTGGTTTGTGGTACATGCTGCTCCTATAAAAAAAGTTCGCTCAATTGTCCGATTCCGCCTATAGGTGGGATATAAGATTGATTAAAAGAATGTTAATTTTAGATAATTTTTTGAGAAAAACTTATGTACATCCAGCAAGGCATGGCCGTCTTTTATGAATAAAAAAAAATCTAATATCCTTCCCAATAAGTGTTTATCAATTCAATTATTAATTCTGTTGCTTTTGAATACTTCATAATTCAATATAAAAAATTCAATTGCTTTAGCCACATTTGCCCACGAAGTAGCATTTTTGCACTTTTCTCCCAAATCTTCAACTTTGAACCGCTGTCGCGTTTGACAGTCAAAAGTAAACAAACAATCAAGGTGTTTATTTGAAAGGTAGAATTGTTGATAAGTGGCTTTTAGATTAGTAGCAACAGAAAAGCATGTTCTACTAGTTTTGCATCGATTTTTCTGAAGCTCGTCGAAGAGTCTGAAACATCGATCGGGTTGGGCACTAGAGGGTTAATATGAGATAATTGACCAAGATTTTTTTTAATTCATGAAAAATGGCAAGGTTGTATTGCTAATTTAATTATTGCTAGGATTTTAATCGTACAAGTAATAGAGTTGGCCGTCTTTACGAGAAGTAAATAATGATAATAATCACTATTTATTTAATTGAGTATAACGGCACATGCCGTATCTTCAAATAAACAATGATAATAATTAGAAGAAGAAAATATTATCAACGCAGTCTTTTATCCAATGTATTTTATTGATTATAAATTCCAACATAATTTGCATACAAATTATTTAAATGATGTGCCTTGTACTATTTGCGCTTAGCAATGCAAGCCAAATATCAAATCAAGTACTGCACTTGATACAATTGGAATGTCCAGAACTTCAAGTTGCAACACATAATTTACTAAATTTATGCGAAAAAGACAAACACGCGTATTGTGAAAGTAATTCCAGAGAAAAAAATAAATAAACAAAATCATTATTGCAAACAAACATAAATTACCAAACATAGCTCACTGACCAACAGGTTACCAACTGCCGAAATCACGAATTTTACAGTTGACCTTTCAGTAATACTCTTTGTTGTGTTTCTGTTTTGATTTATGAAACCTACGTTTGGAAACTGGAACGATCGATACCCAAGCACGGTGATCTGATCTGTTGGGGGGCAAGCTTCAGCCACAATATGCTGATGTTGATGATGATGCTGATTATCATGAGAATCACTGAACCAGGCATGGAATTCCTACTGGCAATCAAAAGTGAAGCAATAAACTGACGATACAAGCACTGGTTCTATTTCGATCATATCATCAATTTGGCGGCAGTTGTCTGGTTGCAAACACAAATCAAGTTGACAGCAACGGCTTCGCGTAGGTAAAGTGTGGTTACAAACAATGTGTGAACTAATATCGGAATACTTCAACTTTATCTTCTCTTGTTGCACTCATGTGTATTAATCCGCCACGGTATTGACAGTTACAAAGTAAGCCGTTCCTGAAATTACAGAGTTTGATAAAAGTTCAACAGCAATTAAATCGTTGAACTACAAGTATCACGATCGTACACCAATTCATTGTGGAGCACTTGGGCCAAAAAGGTTTAGTATAAAAAGAAATGAAAAAACCTGTCAATTTTGTACACGTTCCACACATGAACACATTGAACGCAATCGAAAACAATATTCGCTTCTCTAATAATGCACAGAGTCGCGGGAGTACTGTGAAACTGGCGGTCAACATATTGGTTTTGGTGATTCACCTTTGTCATTCACCATTCATTGTTTCCGACCGAACGTAGAGGTGGTCGTTTTGGACGCTTCGGCTCTATGAAGCAGAGCGCGTAGCCATACAAGTGGGGCGGTGGAATGTTAATAATGAAGTTCAATTATTGTACCTGGAGAAGGGCCTTCTTTCGGTAAGTTCTTAATTGATCGTTTAATTTTAAAACGTTTAATTCATTTTCCAAAAATGGTGCTGAAGTGTCGATACTCTTCCTCGAAATATGAAGAACGCCATATTACCTATCACCTTATGTGATGAACCGAAATAAAGAGAGAGAGAAAGAGAGAGATAGAGAGAGAGAGATAGAGAGAGAGAGAGATAGAGAGAAAGATCGAGATTCTGCAGTATTGCGTGTTGAGGTCAAACCGACAAGTAATATCAATACGCTCATTTCTTCTCATCCCTGAATCCCTGTAAAATGCTTAAAAAATAGTGAATAATGGCTGTGATGCGCCAAACTGACTCGTAAAGATCAAAATAAACCATGCCTTCAGACAGGAAAAAATGTAAACCGTGACGGTGTAGATACTGAGTGCCAGTTACCTAGCCCATGCGTTTAAGTGGTACTTTCATTTTTACTAAGGTTATCTCTCTGTTTCGAGAGAATATGATTTTATTGACAGATTGTTGCCTTTAGGAAACCCATAGAAGGTACTATCATACAATGCAGATAACCTTGAAAACTACGT
The DNA here is from genome assembly GCA_000349025.1 of Anopheles minimus. NCBI lineage: Eukaryota > Metazoa > Arthropoda > Insecta > Diptera > Culicidae > Anopheles > Anopheles minimus. The sequence goes on from KB663755.1 coordinate 72,568, forward strand.
ATGGTCATATGACAGACTGGTTCGAATTTATCAAACAAGCTTGGATTGATTCCAAAACAGCTCGTTTCACCAATTGTTCTCTGTAACCTTTTTTTTGCCGACCGCATGGGACACAATAAAAATTGGATGAGATTCCAACGAGCTTAATTAGTTTATGCGTTTGTCATGATCATTAATTATCCCCCCAAGTTGACAGGAAATGAGTGTAATGAGAGGATTACCCAAAGAAGCGATATGAAAATTTCGATTCATTTTTAGACCGCTCATTCATATCAATTCAACATTGGCTCAGCATAAAATTGTCTGCAGTGGTAATTCAACAATAAAATGCACAACCTACTTTCTTAAATATCTGCCAGTACTTTTTCTGTGCCACTAATAATCCTTTCTATTTCGTTACGCGGACTCTCTCAGTCAACCGTTGTAGTATTGAAGTAGATCAAACCCGTACTTATGTAGCATCAAACGTCAATCTTGTTATCTTATGAATTGTACTCACTTAGTTCGATGAAATGAACCTTTCCGGAAGTGAGGGAACGATTGTTACGCTGGTGTAATTTATAAGCTCATCAATATATCTACTACACCCAACGATGTGTCAATTCTTATTGGAGCAAACAACCAAAAATGAAACACAATTCCGCTTAGACCTACGATTTGAACATATCGTAATACGATAATACGATTAATGATACGTTAAAAATTTATATTTATTCCTTGCTGTTGTAGTGATCGTCTTATGGATGGTATTGGGAAATCACAAAATGTTGATATTTTAAAAAAATAATATTCATAATAGATAATAAAATGTACGATAAACGAATATCGTGCATGATTCAGTGATCGATCGAAACTGTTTTACCACAACGAATGTTTCATTCCTTCACGATCAAAACAATTAGTTAACGTAATAATTGATGTTGTTCTTGCGCTGCGCATTGGTTGGAGGTTGAACATGAAAGGAAGCTCTGCACCCAGCGAAGGACTAGATCTCTGTTTCATTTTCGGATCTAAGTGTTTTACAGATACCAGAGAACGTGACCCTGAAGAAGGTGGCAGAGTATGCATGAACTTGAAATACATCGCGACGCCGTACGTTATTTGAATGTCTGCCAAGTGTTTGGCAAATAGATTTCCATTTACCTGTCTACAGTGACCCTAGATACATCAAATGGTGAATGTAGAACAAATGCCCGATGATCATACATGCCCGATGAAGAATTCAATTCATTATTTAGGAACATCGTTATTCAATGTGTTTACGTGAACTGTTGATGTAACATAGCACATAAACGTTTTTTTAAATAATTTTGTTCTTTACAAGAATTACAGTAAATGTTAAGAATTAATCAAATGGAATTGCTGTACATCAAATGGAATAAATTTTTGGAATTACTGTACAGTATATTTTTTCCATACACAAGGAAACAGCTCATACAAAATTACTGAAGATTATTTCACAGCTTATTTCGGTTCAAATCTTGTTGCCCGTGGTAAATTCAAAAAAAAATTAGCAAACATTTCATTTACCTCTTCTCGCTCATCCACCAGAGTGATGCACTGGCTTGCATTGTTAATGCTTTGCATTTGCCCAAGATCGCGATAGAGTTGATGGCAACGAGCCAAGAGACCTATGGCTGTGAATTGAAATCATTAATCTGATTGAGCCATATACTAATACTTTGCGGTACAAGCAGAGTGTTGAAGTGACGTGACGTGCTACTGGGACAAATGCAGAAATTTTCGCTCGACCGGCCAGTCAGGTACGGCAAACGAAAGGGAAAAAACGTTTTATGAATGTGACGGTAAGGTTGTTGTAACAAGGTTGTGGTACGCAACGGGTAGCAAATTGAAGCTCACTAAATCTGACAGAGAAGCATCTCTAGCAACTCCCACGTCAAGCTGCACTTTGAAATATTGCCGTAAAATAAAAAACCACCACCGTTGCGCCAAGAAGCTGAATAACTAAAGAACTGTTAAAAATAAGATAATGCCTCTAATTGCAATGGGTACGTAAAATGTATGATGTCGCTAAGCGGTTTTCGCAATTTTGCAATAAAAAATATCAAACTATTATATGTTATGCGTGAAGCATATTTGAGAAATTTACACATGTTGCTTGTTTAAAGAAGCTTTTAGTAATATAATAATAATACGTTTCTAGAGCTGTTTGTATCACGATATAAACTTTCATACGTTACTGGTAATTTATTTTTCCTTTTTTTGCCATGCGATGTATCTGTCTTACGTAAAAAGTTATTATTCTTTAATCTGCGCGTTTCGTTGCCACATAAACACTCTGGACGATAAGTTTTTCTTGTGTGTTAGGGTGTCTTTCCAATGGCACAGTCGGGAGTTTAAAATTCAATTTAGATTAATTTAGCAACATTACAAACCTAACATGATTACATTTAGAAGTAATCAAAGTTGAATTACCTTGTCTAGTGCGGCATTATCTTCATAACAACAATGCTGTGGGTGTCATCGGCTATATTTATTTGCATATAATCTTTATACCTCATTTACATTTGAACTAGAGAGTTGGATTTCATTTAAATAACATTTATTTTCAAAAAAGATGTAACTGCGATACTATAAATGAATTATGCACTGTTGTAGAGCTATAGGATTTCCTTTTCTTATTGACGAGGGCTTATATGACATGAAGTGTCCAACTCTAGTAAATGTTATGTGTGACACGTTAGGTTTCAGTCGAATTGCTAATGTTTCCAAACAGTATGAGTGTCCCCAACAAACATACCATACGGTCGGGGGAGGTTGTTTCTTAATCTTGTGTCTCATCGTTCAGTCTAAAATCCGAGATTGTCGTAGATTGACCCTTTACTCATGCCTGGTAGCAAGAGATGTTTGTCCGAATGCTTGTTACAAATAAGTTCCTCAATAAGTTGAGGAAGTCTTATGTTTCCCACAATCTTAAAAACAGCAAAAAAGTAATAAAAGTATAAGAATAAGTGTTGAAACAGAATAAAATACTTCCTTCGTTTGCTAGCGTTGTTCAATATTTTTAGATACATGAACATACTTATTAAAATGAATGCAATGTTGAATATGAAATAATTAATGTTCCTCTTTTGTTACGCAATTTTTTTCTGCTTTTAAAGCGCTTTCTGCTTTTATATACAATTCAACGTTTCCAACCGAACTTGTTTGTCAAGATTTTTTAAAGTTTTGTATGGCACCCAGATTTGTCAAGAGTTCAGGTTTATATAATTGTCTGTTACTATTAAATTAAAAAATAATAAAAAATTGTAAAACAGATAATTTTTTAATAAATTTAAACATAATTTATGTTTTCAAAACAACTACTGCTGATTCTTAGTAGAAACTATGGGGTTGTTGAACTGCTATACATTGTTGCTGAGAAGTTATTATAAAAGTAAAAAAAATAACATGGTTTCATTAAAAACATAATAAATATTTTGCACCTTTTACGTTATCTTTTGTAACTTTGGCGTTAGAATTAATCACTAATGGCCTAAAAATTTAATCAAATTCATTAGAAATCATAAAAGAAAGTGCATGCAACATATCATTTTTACTTCAGGGTCGTTGTACATTTGATCATAAAATTTATGCTCACACTTACTGTTAATCCAAAATGCGATGTAATAGAACGGCGTAGCACCTGACATGTAATAAAACAACAGTATTGCACCCAATCATGCCCGTCTGAACCCAAAATGTGACCATGAACTTAACTAGTTTTGTGACTTAGTCGACAACTAAGGCTTGGGAAAAGTCTGTAACAGTTTACCACAAATAGGGTTATCCCACGACACGGGCAGTCGTCATCGCCCCCAAATCCAAATCCGTTTCGAAACATGTTCAATCTGACATTTGCGCGCGAAAATCATCACCGCACAACCTTCAATTAGTACTCATTTGGTGCTTAGTTGTTTAAACAAATGTAGACTTCTGCCGAAGGGGGAAGCTGTAACCAATATTTGACCAATCATATACTTTCAGATTTTTCATATTGCCAAAGTCTATTTCTAGCTCCCCTTCTTCACTACTCACCTTTCTAATTCTCTTCATTCCTTGCTATTGATCAGCTAAAACATCGGCTAATGTAAAGGTATGCGCGTTCGACTGAATCCAAATTACTTAAAAACAATCTATACCCGATGTTAGGTGAGAGGTCTCTCCGTGCGTAAAAATGTACGTCTTCAGGGTAAGGTGATCTTCGGCTAATCTGAGCATACCGAATTTGATCATGTAATGATTCGATGGGGCTGCTCTCTGAACATACAACAGTCGATATAAAACCAACTCGATCGTAATGCATTTCACGCTATTTGTTACAATTTAACGGCATGCACATACGAGTACAATTATCTTGCACATCGCATCGTCGATGTGCCTCCCGAAAACCTGCTGCTTGAGATCCATTTAATTAATAATTACTATTTAATCTGCCATCAGCTCATCAACCATTCGAAACAGAGGCTACACAGGGGCAGAAAAACGATGATGATAGTTTTCGATAGGCTGTTGATGCGAGTGTCAAAGCTATTCCTTTCATAGCCTTGTGACCCACCCCGTGGGTAACAACAAATTCGAATGAACGTCTGCGCGTTTAGAACGCTCTGTGAACGGGCAGAGACCTAGCAGCAGCAACAGCAGCAGCAGCTGGCAGCAGTAACAGCAGTAGACTAGAGTGAATTTTTGCAATCCTTAGCAAAGGCAGGCAGTGCAAATGGAGCAACTTTCCAAATTATGCACTAAGTAAGCAAACAGAACGGAAGGTACTCTTCGCTCGATGACTGAGTTGGACCCTGACAGCCACATTTTGAAAGTATCTTCCTACAAGCCTCATGATTACTGCTATGCCCTCTCACAGCTGTGTACCGTACTGGGGAATCGGAGCAACGAAACGAGCTGTCTAGAAAAAGATGTGGTTCAGGTCAAGGTTCACTTCCCAGAAGTGTGCTCTGATTCAGATGGCAAATGTCGGTTTTTGTCATAATCGAAGCAACTCGACTTTGTACCCTTCGTACTACGTTCACTCAGTTGCATTCTAGCTCATTCGACAGGTATATCAACTAACAAATATTTATGATTTTTTAAACATGAAAAGTTTTTTAATGTATTTTCCAGCATGATCATAATGATGATTTAGATGATCAATTTGACGATTTGCTTTTCGAATTATAACGTTTTTCGTTCATCCCGTAATGACGTAAGATAGTCAGTTATATCTTTTATTATCATTAATATAAAATTAAGATGGTCTTGTAATGGCAACTAGCTAAAAGCATCTGTGCTTATGCTGTGTTGGTAATAGTTTTCTTAAATTGGTTTGCAAAATCTGAGTAAGATTTTTTTGTGCTAGCTTAAACAAATGAATGGGCGCACTATTCGTCATAACGAAAAAGAAGAGAATGGAATGGTTGTAATGATTTATGTGTGGCATCCTTCGGTTTGTTGGTTTGTTCGTTGTTTGTTTGTTGAGTGATTGCCTAGCACTTCTGCTTGAAAACTCGTATTTTACTAAAAAATATAGATTTGTACCTACACGGTTTTGATGCATTGTTTAAATCTTCTGCATATAACAATTTTCATTTAATTGGCCCTTGCTATAAGCTTTGATTGTGGAACGCATCACAAATTGAGGCAGAATCGAGCACACAGTAGATGTTTGGTAAACGCAATCGTGCCTGAATGTGATACTGCTTTGAAATGTTGACGTGGGTGATTGGAAATACCGAAGATGAGGTAAGGAAGTAGTTGTTTTCGTTAACGACCGGACAAACTATATCTATCGATCAGAAGATGTAACTTATGGTAAAGTGAATAGCACAAAATGTTCATGCCACCTTCAGAAAATAAGCTAACATGGAAGGTGGACCGAACGGCAACAAATAAAATGTCCTTGAACTTTGTGACACATAACAAAAGGAGCTGCGTGACAAATTGGAATTTATAAAATGACCTTCACTGTTTCCCTTGATGGTCGAATCGAACGATATTGGTTATTTAAAAAAAGCTCTGTTAATTCTAACATAAAGCAGTTCTTCAACTTGTAGTTTTTTTCACTTCTATCCTATTTTTAGATTTTTTTTATTTGATCAGCAACTTAGAATAGTATGAAAACGTAATAAAAGCAAAAATTATTAGAGTAGCAATCAATCGTTCTTGTGCATAAAAACTACTAGTAATAGTTAGTTAGGGGCGGTTTGGTCATAAATATTAGCTTGTATACATGTTTGAAGTACATAAAAATACGCAGCGCAATGAATTCCACGGCTAAGGCTTGGATTTATTTTTTTCGGTAATGACGGTCAGGTGGTACATCTTTACGATTTAATAATAATATCTTACACACAATTTTCTTATTTAGTCGCTCAAAAGGTGTTCAATATGGTTAATAACCTTATAATCTTAAACAAAAAAACCGAAAATTATTTGATATTTATGTTTAATTCAATACTAATATTTCATGCTAAATTTCAATATCAAATATGTGTTATCTACAATATGATTATAGTAATTGTTAATCTTTTTTTCTCATGTTTTAGTGAAACAATCATTGAATTTCTTGAAGCATAAATGCGAAGCAAAACAAAAAATCGCAAACATTGCTTTGTGACACAGAAAAACCACGATGAAAGCACAATAACAATCTAACGCCATTTGATAGTTATATTCTAGTGTAGTATAGTGTCTCTTTTCCAGCTCTTTAATATGATCCTGTTGGTAGATACATGCTCTGAGGTAAAACAAAGTATAACGCATACACTCTACCTGTCGAAGATGATCTTTGAATGCACTAGCATAAGCCGCCTTTCCAATTTGTTTGCACCACTTTGAACGACTTATGCTGGCGCATCATCGCCGTTGTGCAATCTATTCGTCTTCTAACGATTCATATAGATTGCAGTTAGAAAGAATGTTCAAATAACGAATTGCTTTGCGCGCTTACCTGTAAAATATGACGTCAATTATGTTTTGACAGCACGAATCACGTCGACGATGAACCCTAAATCTCGATGCTGCTTGATTCAGGTGTAGCAATGGATGGTGAATGAACCGGGCACATCTATCGAAACAGTTGTCTCGCTAGGTGATTGAATCACGTGCAGGCGGTAGAAAGTATTATTACAAATTCGCAAGAATCAATGTCCGTGTAATGGAAACTACGAGGTACCGGATAACGTAACCGATAATGAACTGTTTTGCAGGTTGATTAGAAAAATCTAAACATTAGGATTACCCGATTTCGGTTAATAAGTTACTATGCATGCAAAGTAATGCAAAGTAATGTGATGAACACGTTGTAAGCGGAAACAGCAAGGTGGCATAGCGATTCAGCATTTCATTTGTACAGCATGTGTTAGAATAATCAGCTAATGTCATCCATTCATAAAAATAACGCACCAAACACGTAGCTTTGCCTTCAAATCCTTCGTTATGTGAGGATGCATGTATTGCATATGCGTGAGCCTATAAATAAGCTGCTATTCGTAACATATTAGCGTTGGTTAATGACTTAAGCAATAAAAACATTTTGTCTTATGTGTCTTGTTTTTCCATAGTACACATGTGACAAGTGATCTACAGTATAGGAATCTGAAACTGAGCGGTACATGTTTTAGAAGCATCATATAGTGTTCTGATTCTTATACGCTATTTCCGGTTCATTAATCCATCTTTCGAGCCATATTTCCCGATTCCTAACATCGTCTTTGAACACAATACTAGGGTCCCATCGATTTAGTGGTACCCATTGTGGCGATTATTGTTGTTGTTATGGTGATTCGAAGAATGTTGGTGGTTGTTAATATTGCTGCTTCTTCTACGATGGTGTCCATTATGCCCGTTGTGGTGATGACCGTTATGCCCGTTATGTCCATTGTGTCCGTTATGTCCATGCCCGTGTCCATGGCCATGTCCGTTACCATGGTTCTCGTGTGCATTGCTATCATAGCCTCGATGACCGTCGTGTATTCCGTGATCAGCTCGGCTGTGTCCATTATCGTGCCCATGCGAATCGTATTCGTTCGAACCGTGCCCAATGCCGTTATGTTCAAAATCGTGATGTGATTCCCTAGGATAGCCAAGCTGAGTGTGTGGAGTTTCCTTTGGGTAACCATCATGTCCGTGCTCGTGTCCGTGCTCATGAGGATGATCATGGTGATGTGGATGTTCATCTCCTCCTTCGTAGGTAATCTTCGGTCTATACCCTTTGTGATCTGCCTCATACTCTACAATCTATTTGTTCCAAATAGAGCACACATTAGAAAGGATTCATAGCTAACGCACAACGCTCCTGACACGTTACCTGTCGACGCCCATCGGGAAGCAATACGTTATATTTTCCGGTGGTGAAGTCTCCATCGCGCATTTCTTCATGACCGAAAGATAGATCAACATCTTCGTCGTCTACCTCGTAGCTAAATTCATACTTGGCTGGTTCCTTAAATTAGACCGAACATGAGTTGTACAGCGTTAAAAAACATTGTTTACAGCTGTTAGCGGTTCGTTCATTAGTTACATCTTCAAAAGATCCGCTATCATCGTGGTTATCGTGGTGATCGTGATGGTCTTCATACTCGTGATGATCTGGATGGAAACCAGATTGATGATGCGGGGGGCCGTAACTTGAATCGGGAGTTCCATAGCTGCTCGACGGTGGTACTAAGTCCGTATGGTGATCGTCGTGATGCCCACCTTCTCCACCATGACCATGACCATGAGCGGGCGGTAAGTATGAGTTGATTGGAGCCTCGGCCTTAACTCTCATAATTACGGAAACCAACAGAAAATAGCAGCAATGCTACGTAGAAAAGCGGGTATAATTTGCTATAAGGCTTGAGCTTTTGCACTCCATCACTGGCTTACAGCTAGAAACTTTCAATTATAGCAAAGCTTTCGATTGTGCTTTCAGTATCGAAGCTTACATTCAATAGCGAACTAATCTTCGCGTTTCTTAGGCACTGTTCTCTAACATAGGTGTCTTGTAGGATTTATTTGGCAGTAACAAAACAAAGCAACGAACAACTCCAATGAGTGAATTGTTCTAGCAAAACTTATCATAATTTTCCTTTGTTTAACGCTTTGCTTTAATTTTTGCAAAAAACTAGTTTATAAAAACTGTTCTTACGAAAAACTTCCTCGAATGCCTTTAATATTTGAAATGTCGAATGTTTTAAAACAATTGTGTTTCTTTTTCATTTAATTATGTGCTCATTTCTAATTTTTTTTAAATCATTACGTTAAGATCCAAATTATATGATTGTTGTATAATAAAATATTAGGTTTTTCTTGAACTGCTTTTTAAATGAATACTCTTACCTTTAGCACACTTGCACATTTTATGAATTTTAGCATTGCTATGATTTTTAGTGTATTTTAAAGTATTTGCTTCGCAAAACTTGAAAATATCAGCTAGTGCTGAAATCTCAACGCTACAAGATGAATGGTTTCAGTAGCTTCAGTTTCGCTGTACACTTATCACACACATTTGTTTGGGCACGGTTGAACAAATGAAGGGTAAGGAAACAAGGATTACTGCACTGGCTAGTCTCACTTATCGAGCGGGCAAAGAATCGAATACTGACTGATTGGAGCGACTCGCCAAACTATTTATACGTAGTTCTTGTTCCAATTTCAATCAGTTCATTCCTCTCACCGGTAAACAGTATCATGATCACAATTGATCTTCTTCAATTGAAATATCCTACCAGGGGGGCCCTACGTACTAAAGCTCCCTGCCAGATCCTCATTAGTGTGAAGAAGCATTGTCAAGCTGTTTGGTGATGGTAATGGTGGCAAATTGATGACAACATTTGCCAACCCTAGTCAGATGGGCATGGATAGAGATTCTAACGATGTCCCATCACCAAAAGCAAATGTACAATCGCTTAACTTTGAAAGAACTGATTACGAAAAAATAAGCTGAAGATACGACTCGGTGATTGCTTCGTGATTAACGTTAAAGATTAGCAACCAGTCTCACATCGCTGTTGTTGATTGTAGATCGCATCTCTGCATTTGCTCAACGGTGTGATGGGCTTCAATGCATACAGTGCCGACCGGCCAGTCACTAACATGCTGCAATAGAGCAATTTATCGAACCCATGCAATTGATAGCCGTTCACCAGAAATCATGCAAGTTTAAATGTTCGCGGAATTCATTCTAGACCATGATTACCGGTGTTCTATTTTGTACGATTGTATGGTTCTTGATGATGAATGTGTGGAAACTAATTAAGCGTGCTACTCATAATGTTTTATTTCTTTAATGATTACGACATTTCGAAACATCGTTAGCTCCAATTGAGCTGATTGGTACAATGCTCATAAGACAAGCCATAAAATTACTATCCTAAAAATCTTGAAATTATGCAATCATATGCGAATATAGCAATAACGCTAAGAAAATAATATTCATCGCTAAAGAAAAGATAGGTATGTAGATAAAATTGGGCGATCGGGTGGCCGAGACGGCTCACACGGCAAGACCGGGGTTCAAATCCCATCTGGACCATTCCCTTGTAGTGAAGACTGACTATCCAACAACGTGGCACTTATTAGTCTCGTAAGCCAGAAATGGCAGGCATGACCGAGAAGCTCGTTACGCCAAAGAAGAAGAAGAAATAGGTAAATGAATAGCTTGGCAGGCCTGAATAAAGCAAGCGCCAATTTTTCAACAAAAATAGTGCCTTAAAGTTGGGGTGGCCCGGTGGTGTTGTAGCAACGACGCTGGTCTCTCACACGACAGACCGGGACCAAAGCCGGAATGCTTCCCCGTAGCAGGGATAGTCATATCCTGCTACGTGGTAAAATAAGTCTTTTTAAAGCCTGGCCGTCATAAAATACAAACAACAGAGCCTAACATACTGTATTACGGCCTAAAATTTCTAAAACCATCAGGAGTGCTCATCGAAACTAAATACATATTTTTATTTAAAATATTCCTTAATTATGACGGCATATTATCTACCAAATATGTCATACGTTCTATTTTTAAATGAGTGCCTCGGTTATTACAAATGTTTACGGTTCGTCAACGGTACACGTACTTTTTAAATGTCTCGGTATTTTAGTTTTTTGCGTTTTGATTATCCGTCACATTTTAAAAAGATAAACAAGCTCTTTTGCAGGGCTCATCTACCCATAAGCCACACAGTCAAAATGTGTCTATCGGATTGCATTGTTTATTATGATGGTTTTCAATGATTATTCACATTATAATGAGGATATAGTTATACACTCATTTCGATTGTGACTTCTACCATTGATAAATATATGATACTTTTTATACCACAGACAGAGTAGATTCTCATTCAATAGTGAATGGTGGTGAACTGTAGTAGTCATTTCAAATGAAGTAATAGCATCTGCTCATTGAACCTCCTGACCCTACTTAAACCATGGAGAATAGAAACAATGTGTACATAATGTTTGGAATACTAATGTATGCATTTATTCAAGTAGCTTGCGCTGAAAGTGAAAAAAATTACGATGTCAAAGTTACTAAATTTATGTGCATCGATACACCTTATCAACGGAGTGTGCTGCATTACTGCAAAACAATAGTTCGTCGCAACCGACCAACACTCCTGAACTTGTCATTAACGGTTCCCGAAAGCTTCGATTACGTTATGCTGAAAGTTAGTGCGGAATATAAATTCACTACCTTTCGACCTCTTTTATTCGACCTCGAAATAGAAGGATGTGAGTTTTTGTCATCAAAAGCAAGAGACCCTGCATCAGCAATCGCGTATTCGGTGGTGTTTGAAAAATATAAAAATATTGCTAAACCCTGTCCGCATGGTGTAAATTGATTCCATCCCGTGTATTGATAAGCCGCCAGAGTTAAGCTATATTCTATTTTTTTATTTGCAGAATCGTACGTACAATATCGAATATTGGGTAGATCCTGAGACCCTTCCAAAATCTGTGCCTGCTGGTGATTATCGAGTTACTACAACTTTTTCCTTCAAAGACAACGTTACTTTATTTAAATTGCAAACTTACGGTAGCACAAGAAGAAAGGGAATTTTCCGATCCATGATTGAATGGTGAAAAAATAACGCAACGGTACATAAAAACTAATGGAAAAAATATAACCTTAGAGAATAGTGAAAAATTGAAAAGTGAACAAACAGCACTGTTTCGTTTGTCTGCAAAGTGGTCAATTGAATTGGCTATTCTTTGTCATGATCATGTGCAAGTATTTTAGTAGGTTCAATAGGTTAATGCAGGGATAGGGAGGTGAAACCCGATGTACTGATAGCGGGATCGTACACTTATAATTTGCTTGTACGCAGAATTTATTGCCCAATAAATTTTTTAGGCTCAATGAACATGATATAAGGGCGGTCCGGTGGCCGAGGAGATAAGCGGCGCCGGTCTTAAACGGCAGGACCGAGGTTCAAATCCCATCCGGAACGATCCGGATAGTGAGGACTGACTATCCAACTACGTGGTATCAATAAGTCTCGTGAGCCAGAAATGGCAGGCATGACCGAGTAGGTCGTTAGGCCAAAGAAGAAGAAGACCATGATATATAATTGCTTACTATATCTTTTTATACCACGAACTTGGATTCGATTCCTGGTCCTGTAGTGTTGCCTTAGAAATAAGGAGCGAGACTAGAAATGGCAGGCTTTAGTGTCACAAAGCAGAAGTTGATAATATTTTCTCTTGGTTTTTTGGTAGATCTACTCGGTTTTATATGGCCGGCATGACCGGATAGGTGAAGAAGAAGAAGATCACTCACCTACCAAAAGCAAAAACATAATTCGTAATGAACTGAATTGTTACCCACCTCGGATTCATTAGCACTACCAAACCGTTACAAATGTCTCATATTTATACGATATGCCTGAGGGATGATGATATATATCTATTTGGACAATTTGACTGAAGCTGTAATGGGATAGTGCCTATGTTAAACAAAATAATGAATAATTACGTAATTTTGAAGACATATTATAATCATTTATTTTTTATCATATTCAATGAACTACTGGATCTAACGTACCTAATAGAACCACCATAAAATAATTGCACACATACTTCTATGATATTGCATTCATTCTTAACCCGGGTTTTTTATACATATGAGTAGTCATACTCAATTGTAACAATACTTTGTTTGGGTGTTACTGTTGACCATGTTCGTTTTACTGTTGTCCGCGTTTCGACCATGTGCAAATATATTTGTGGACCAAATAATCCTGTTCAACTGAAAGCGATACTTTTTCTAACGATGCTGAAAACATCCTACCGTTTCACACCGTATCGCATAAGTGTAGTTTGCGTGAGCTCCCCATGCATTGCGTACACAATCCCCGACAGGCAAAAGTGACGACTGTTCGGACATGTTAACAGTAGCTTCGTTACAGTTGACAACTGTGATACAGCATCTTTGAAAATAATGTTTTTCATACATATGCTCGTTAAAATACTTCCAGTGAAGCAACTGTACTAACAGGTCTGTACCGTAACCGACCCACATTGTTCTTTATTTAAAGAACCGTTTCCGTAGTCATCATTGCAACGTTATATTGGATGGACCGATGAAAAATTGTTCGATTGTTTATCTGATTAATGTTATGATGTATTTCAATTTACACAATACAGATTGTAACAGTTCCTTTTCCGGAGTTACTTTGCAATCCCTTTTATTGTTGACATTATTTGCACTCGTTTCATGGGGGCGTTTGTCTCGCTATTCCATTCAATTCTGGTTGCAAAACTGTGTGAGCTAGGCTTTTCCAACGATATGGTTCCAACGATATGGTCAGATTGATCAAATCATTTCGGTCGCACTGCGTTAAGGTTGGAGTCATTTTATCACGCGCATTCTCCTCTTTCCATTCTTACTTACTTACTTACTTACTTACATACTTACTTACTTACTTACTTACTTACTTACTTACTTACTTACTTACTTACTTACTTACTTACTTACTTACTTACTTACTTACTTACTTACTTACTTA
>KB663755.1:118383-161832 GCA_000349025.1 Anopheles minimus
GCGCAGCTAATAAACTGCGCCACCACTCCGAGGCTCTACAAAAATTGACTGAAGTAAGCTGATGTGTCCCAAATACTTTTCTGCAGACTCGTGCCCCTTGCACAGATTTCGTTGAGAGCTATCAAGCTTGATTTGCTGGAGGGACAAATATGTACTCGGTATATGAGCACGAGCACATCCGGGGCACAATTTTTACTCGATCTCTTCAATTCCTTGACTTCGCAGATGTCTTCGACATCATCGGACGAACATCTGCGGCATTGTGTCTGAGGTGTCCCCGACGCGTGGCCGATAGGATTGGATTGAGGATGCGACAAGTAATCAAAATAACCAGCGGAATCCGAAGGTGCATTTTGTTCAATAGAATCATGCCTAGTACGGGCTTCACATACGCCCTGAGATCCAGAAGGCTCCAGCTGCGCAGGAAATGCACCATATATCGCACACTGATAAGTGGGGTTGTCCTCTATGGACTCAAGTCCTGGTGGAATATGGATAATATGTTGGCGGAGGATGGCAAAGCGCTCGCCATTTTCGAACTGCGAGTGCTAAGGACTATCTTCGGTGGTGTGTGCGAATAGGGCGTGTGGAGAAGGAGAATGTACCACGAGCTAGCTGAGCTGTTCGGCAGGAGGCGTAGAGGAGCACAGCGAACTCGAAGGCTGGACCAAGTGAAGTTCAATCTGAGGCGGATCGGTTGCAGTCGGAAAATGCAAATTTAATATGTGAACAGCCTATTCAATAGAATCAGCCTTGATAGTAAATCAAAAGAATTTCATATTCCAATAATTTCACACAAAGAAATGCAGCCTGGAGACGCAGCCTTGGCCCGAGTTACCTGAAATCGATTTGGCGATTAGACCATGTTATTCAGAGGTTCTCGATATTGCTGGTCAGTAAAAAAGAAGAAGAGAAAGTTTCCGGAGTCTGGTCAGTCTAATGCACGATAGTGAGAACATCGTACAACTAATGAAGCTCATCTACGAATCCCATTAAGTCTTGCAGAAACGATACATTTATCAATGGGTTAATATCTTTAAATCCCTAATACGTTTCAGTTTGTTCACTTAAAACTACACTTCGCGGCCAGGTTTACTTAATACACAGTATGTTTACGGGCTATATCATTTTTTTTTTATATGAAGCTATGCGTTTCTTTTCGGTTTGTTAAAAAAATCGTTGGGTGGGGAGGTCGGTCTTGCGTTACGTAATATTTGAGGGGGGGTTTCTTCTATCGTTACGTTTTGTTACGATAGGGGGGGAGGGGGTTGAAAAATCCCAATTTTAGCGTTACGTAATTTGTGGACCAAGCCTAAGCCAGCTGGCAGCGATGGCCTGGTGGCTGAACTGTTAAAGATGGAGCCGGAAAAGCATGCCGCTGTCATGTAACGGCTGATTGTAAGGATCAGCAGAATTCACGGTACATTGGGTTCTTGCCTACTTTTGCATTGAAGTCCCCCGGAATGATGATGTGGGTGTTGATAAAATCATTAATGCTTTTAACTGAATTGGACAAAACGAAAATGGAAAAAGGAAATCAAAAAGCAAACAAGATAGAGAGGTGAACTTCATGAAGAAAGGATGTACCAATAAATGAGGAATAGGCTACAAAGTTCCATGTCAGGGAAAAATATGAGTGCCGGTAAATATAACCAAGATTTTCTTTTCTTTGGACCCACGCTATGAAATAGATTCTTTAATGCCACTTTATGACAAGCGACTCCTCGTTATCACAATGTTTAATACAGATTTTAACTTATTGTTAGAAAAAAAAACACAGTTTCGCGCTTGTCTTTCATTACAAGGGAAAGGAAAGTGAACACTGAACGCAGTCGAATACTAATCGGCTAATCGTTGATGTAACTTCTTGATGTGTTATCCCATCTTAGAAATGGTGGTTGGAAACAAAATACTAAGTTGGCTCGCACTGGAATCATAATGAGTTTATTTTAATGATTTCTCTCACAGTAGTTGGTTTTAGAATCATCGAATGGCTATTGCATGACTTTGGGAAATTCTGCAACCACCTATCTTGGAATGAATACGCTCACAAACAACATCCACGGTTAATGCTCGGCTACAAACAGTAACGTGCTCTAAACTAGTTAAAGTTTGCTCGTGAACTTTACCTGCGTAATGACTCTTACTATAATTATATCCTTATCGTATTTGATAGAGCTTGAAAGGAAATACTAGTACAGAGCAGTGATGGTTCTACCGTTTTGCGGAAAGAAAATCTAGTCTTATTGGACGCGAGAATGGACCGTAGAGTCCATCATTCAGATGAGTGATGAAAGAACTTGCGTATCAAACTTTAGTATTTGTATCCACCTGCATTGGCACCACCCTGACCAGGGCCTTCCGGATATTTTGCTTCCCCTTCGTACGATACCTGAAAACAAGCGTCAAAAATTACTCAAAAGCTCAAACAAAAAATATCGAAATTCTAACAAAACATACCTCGGCGTTGTACCCATTCTTCCAGTCAGCAGTGTAGCGCACAACTTGCGTACGCCCGTCAGGAAGTTGGACACGGTACTCGCCACGTGTTACATCACCGTCACTGACTGCCTTATGCGAGTAATCATTTTGGGTTTCAATGTCATTCACATTATATTGAAAATCGAAAGGCATTCCAGGCTCGTGATGGTGCTAAATATAAAATCATTGCGAAAAGAATAATAAATTATTCATCTGCACGTAAACCAGCAGTATGTAGTCGGACTAACATCATCCTGAGTAGGAGGACCGTACGATGGTGCCGGACGACCAGGAGTGGGCTGTGGTCGGGGAACATTCTGAGGTTGGGGGGAAGAAGGGAATGGTTGATTCGGTTTATCATAGGCATAACCCTTGTCTGGAGGCAAGTATTGATTGTTTTGTGCTAGCGATTCAATGCACATCACGGCAACACAAACAGCGACACACTGGAAAAGAAAGAAACCGTTAGTACGTTGTACAAAAGGTTGTACGAAACAATTATCAATTTCAAACAATATTATAGACAATGGCTGCTACATATATTAAATTGTATCGCTTATGTTTTCCGTGGCTTTATGATCTACTGTAGGGAAACTTGCAAAGTAGATGATTATGTATATCAGTACGATCATCCAATATTCTAGGAAGCTTAGATTATTCCATACTAAATGTTGGAGTGGAAAACAATTACGTTATATATGCTCCATCGTACTGTTACAATTAGAAAAGGAAGGATGCCTTTTTTCTGTGATAAATAGCTCGAAATCTACCTCGAGCAATCGCGTACAAGGTAGTGTTAGTGAAATACCTCAATATTTCCAAACATTATGTTGTGAAAAGCCGTTATTTTTATTTATCCGCATTTTATTTAATTAATAATATTTTTATCCGGGGCGACCCGGTGCCATAGTGGTATCGGCGTCGCTCTTTCACACGACGGACCCGGACCAATCGGACCGGATTCCATCCGGACTGTTCCTTCGTAGCAGTGTCTGACTATGCTGCTACGGCCAGGTCGCCGTAAAAAAAAATAAATTTAAAAAAAGTATAATTTTTGTATACACGATAAACGGCAGGACAGTATTGTTATGGATTGCATTAATTACATCGGTAAGTTATTTGAAATGTTGGAACTACACGAAAAGGTTATCATTTCTTTAACAGTAATTGATTTAGGGTTTAATATACTTTGGTCTGAACTTAGTTCCTGCTAGAGACTTTTAGTTTAATTAAAAATTATATTTAAAAACAATATAACTATGTAGTATCTTCAAATTTACACTTTATTTTAAATGCGAATATATTCTATGTGTGAGCATTGTATATTTCTATTAATATTATTATTAAGCGGAAATAACGTCCAATATGTTAGCAACCTGATTACAACAAAGTTTTTAAAAAACTAGAACGAAAGCTTTAACCTTAAACTCCTTCTAATATTTTAGTTACGGTTATTGTTTCAATTATTCCAGGATAACAATTTACTCAAAACTTTAGGGTTTTATTTAAAAGGAACGTCATTTCAAATGGTGCTTGAATATATTTCGATTTATTGAGAAGTTATTGCATATTATGGAAATCTATTTGCTTGCACAATGTTTGCTATGTAAACAATTGCACCATATTGTGTAATGATGGACACACACTGGATGGAAAAAATCCAGCAGTTGCAATTTTTTTTTATAAAAGAATTTTATTAGCGTGAATGTATTAACATAAAGGACGACAGTTTACAAAACTTAATACTAAACTTGTTTTACATAGAATGACGAAGGACTCCTAAGTCAATCGAAGCATCATTGTTACCAATGATGTGGATGACATAGTTCGTAAACAAACGTAGAATTTTACTGCGTTTATCTGTACTTATCCCTTTAAACAATGGTCGCATTGATGTATCATTTGCATGATGGGGTAATTGACCTTTAATTGATTTATAAATGGGTTAATGATATGGTTTAATCGGTATGCACCGAATCGGAGTTTCTATCTAGCAATCATAAAAAATCCGTTCATGAGCTTGTTTCCGGCATTACGGATTTTATAATTTTCAAACCAAATCATATTACATACGTACTACATACTAAATACACGTTACTGCTGATTGTTCATCTATTAAGTGTATTATTAATATTTATAAGTGTGATGAAAAATCGATGTGTCTGCTATGTGCTGTCAAGCATGTTGTTCTTGCTGTGTTTCAATGTTTGTACCCTAGATAACATTACTAGACATCACCAGTTGCGTCTAGTGAAAATATTGTGCATGGATCAACCGTACATACGAACGATAGTGCATTATTGCAAAACGGTCGTGCGACGTAATCAACACACCATGTTGAATCTTTCAATTACTATTCCCGAAGTGCTTGATATAATTTTTATAAGTTTGAAAGTAGAATTCAAATATACTGAATATCAACCATTTATGTTTGACACACAAATAGAGGGTTGTCAGTTTTTACGAGATACACCACGCGATCCGTTATCGTTATACATATATACTATTTTCGCGGAAACGCTTCCAACGGTGGTTACGCCTTGTCCACATGGGGTATGTTTTCAGACAGAGACAGAGACGAATGAAGTCCATTGACTCAAAGTCTCTATAAATTAACAAACCAACCTATGTTTTCAAACTGATGAAATACCGTTGAAAAGTAGTTCAAGCATTCCTCTCTTTCTTCACAGAATAGAACATACGACATTTTGTGGACAATGGACGAGCGTTTGTCGCCACGATCTATTCCTGCTGGTGACTACAGAGTGACAGCGCATTGGAGAGGAGAAGACAAGGCAACCATTCTCCACTTACAGATATACTTTGTAGCACGACGTAAAGGAATATTTCGTTCGATGATCGAATGGTAGTAAGTATGAATATTCGCATTTTCTCGAAAGATGTTTCGAAAGATGATCTCGAAAAAGAAACACTCGTAATAAGTTTTTAAGCAATTATATTATCGAATTTGACAACACTGTGAAATTAAACATGGATGAACAACCATCCAACATGCAAAGTACGCACTTCGTTCGATGGAAGCACCCATTTGTGAAACTATTGTCAATATAAAAACAAGTATCCGAATTTTTTGTTTTTGCAAATATTGTGAATGATCAGTTTTTTTTTGTTGCATAAATTCAAAAAAAAGTTAACGATCCTACTTTGGTACTTTTTAGTTCAGCTTCAACAGTTTTCGGAAGAACACTCCATCGTTACGAGTTGAACATGAAAACGCTGTAGCATTTCTATTGCTCTAAAAGCTACCATTGAACTAAATTTACCACCTCTCCCCATTTGATCACTCTCGGCTAAAACCTAGTCTTCCTTTATTTAATCATTGTGCTAAACAGATCGACTGAGTATCTTCATCTTGGTCTTGGACTATTTACATCCGATATCGATTGTCCGCAATGAGATATTTCAAACTTATTGCTATCAGAATTATACCAGAAAAATACTCTTGTTCATTAAACAACATATTTAAAGAATAATCTATGATTTCATAATGTTCAGAATATTCGATGTATCAAACAATTACCCCAATAAATATTAAAAATCGCCACGGTTCGCAAATCTAAAAATCATGTAAACTGTCTCTCCTTAGCTTATCTACCTTAGCTTATAAATTTTCACGTTATTTCAAAGTGTTGTTCGAAGTTTAAAAATGTTTTAAATTTCCGTGACTTTTGCTCTATGTCTCTGATACTTGTGATGTGGTGTCGCAAATGTCTCTCAGTTTAATAGAACCTTTTTATAAAAGACATTTTTTCGCAGATTATCAAAACAAAGCTCATTCAAATTTCAAAATGCTCAAATGTTGTATTAGACACGCACAAAATTAAAAAATTATAATCAATACACACTGCATTGCTGGTAACCGTATCATTTGCAACAATACTGCTTTGCAGCAGCAGTACTTGTTGAACAACATTAAGTAATGTGGGCTTTTAACTCGCACTACCACTTTAGTGCAAAGTTTATCATATTTAGCACCTTAGTAATGTTTTTTTTACAGATTATCCTGGAAGTCGCCATAAAAGATAGGTGGCGGTTAGGCATCTGTTTCATTCACTAGAGATTGACATTAAAAATAAAGATGCTTCGTGTCTTTACATCACTTTACATTTCGATATAAACTTTATACTTTAAACACACTACTTCACTGCATTCAACAGAATTTTACGTACAATCCAGAAACACTCGCACTCTTCATTAAAACATTACAACTCTTAGTCGAATATCGTTGTTTTTAGTGCGATATGAAATAAATCACTACTCACCAGCAACTTCATCGCAATGCTTATTGTGGCACTTGGTCGAAGAATAACACCCTAGTTGACAAATGCACTAAGTGATCGCTAGAACAATGTTGCACCTTACTGCGGTAGCCTTTTATCGGATGTATACTCAGCCGTATCCTGTGATGGACTATTGCTCGATTCTACATTGTGGCCAGCCTTTATGCGAATAATCCATCCGGTGAGCGGTTGTTCTACCCCCGACGGATTTTTCAAACCCCAGCCGTGTGTGTAAATTTTTTCCTCCCCTGAACAGAGCATCTTGGTTTTGAAGGCTTGTTTCTGCACTCACAAAAACACCAAAACTAATGAAAACAGAAAGCATAAACCTCTCTCATTTTCATTCCCGTCACTGCGGTGTGGTGGTTCTCTACAATACAATACGAACCGTACCATCTTCCACTGAAGATGCTAGACTGTTAATATGATGGCTGTAATTACGCTACCATCTCTACCCGGTTCACGGTGGCGGAGCGTTTGCTTTTGATGGCAGTGCACATTCGTACACGTGAAAGGCGCCCGTTCTACCAAATCTGTATTGAGCAGCTGTTCACACACAACGATACCTTAGCTTCAACTGACGGACGTTTGGTGAAGATGATGAGATAGGTTTTGTGAGAAAAACCTGACGAGGATCGTTGTCTAGCGGTGCCATTCATTCACAGGTCCATACCACCGTGCGTTGGCATGAACATGGGAGAAGTGTGTGTGTTTTTTTTTCTTACCTTTGGAGACGCATCAGGTGCCCAACGTCGATCCGGTCTGCATTGATACGTACGAGAGAGATGTTCTCTTGCGATGAGCTTGCTCAGAGCTTGTTGGTTAGTAGGAAGGCAAAAATGCTTTACACTAAACAAGTGAAACACCAACTAATAGTGGGAGATGATCGCAATTGGGGAATGGTCTTCTTTCAACATGCTTTCAAAATGCACTCTATATAACCCCACCAACGACGATTTGTTAAACATTCAGTCTTGTAAAGGTGTAACGATTAACCCATTGCAGTGAACAATTTGAGATACACATTACTGCATTGTTTGCTGAAATTATTATTTTGTAGAACCTTACTTTTTCACCTTCGTATATTTTATTAGTAGTTGAATATTGTTGCACAATTTTACTTATTGTTCATAAAGTATAAAATATTACCTTGGAAGTTATAACTACTTAAACAGAGAGTAAAAAAACACAAAGTTTATTTACTCAAATAATCGCTAAGTAAATGGTATTTTATATCTTTGATTTCGTATGTTATTATAGATTTCTTCCTCCATGGCGTAAAGAATTTTATTTATCGGTTTAAATATCATTTTATTGTGACATGATTTTTTGCATCATACAATACGAGCGTTTAAATTATTAGTACAAATGATTCTGTTTTCATTGAATCGCATCACAGTATCTTCGGCTGTAAAAGAATAATGCGCCATTTCTGTGATGGGAGCATTTCTTTTTTTTAATAAAGTATTCGCCAGCATTGTAATCTGGTGGTCGCAATAAGATGGGACTAAAACCCAACCAATATCATACGCAGAGCTAACCTTTTAAAGCTGCCCCACTTATTTTGGTAAAACAGAATTTGTAAACGTAAAAGAGGCATCATCAATACTAAAAGTAGTATTATCCAAATTGAACGTTTATGTATTCGAGAGTTGGTGTCCATGGTACTATTTATACATCCAAAATGTGCGTTCCTGTTTCCGACACAATGTGCAGAAGATCGTTGAGGATGTTGCATCGCTCGAACAGCCTTGACCGTTCTGTTCTGGCAGCAATGCGAAAAGTAGGGAAAAAAAACCATGAACGAGGCAATAATTTTTTGAACATCTGTAATATTTTTACACCCTACTCAACGCATTCAATAGGTCAATGACAATCATTAAAATACTTGTAAAGAAATCAGAAGTAATCGAAAATTGTAATCCCCCATTCTTTTTTCAGTTTTTTTTTTCACGAATGGTTTATGATCATTGTAGATTATCTAGTATAGCTGACGAACCTCGAACAATCATTGTAACGTGCATCGAACATAATGTTAAAAGAGCTCCAAAGTCACGTTGATCGCATCGTTTTGCACCTAATTTTCATGTATGATTGTGACACGCAGTTCCTGTCAAATTTCGACCACTCAAACACGAGATTTGTACACAAAATAGATTGCTGGCGCATCTGAACGCAGCAAGAATTCCGTTCAACATTTTTGGACGATGTGCGCCTTGCCTGCGAGCTTTGATGGCATTTAGAGCGATGAAAACAAGCGTAGATCGTGACTACCTAAACAGGCAATCCTGTACGATGCCTCAAGCAGTTAGATATTTTATATCCATCCCGTTGTAAAGAACGCTCACGTTCCTTCTGCGGCTAGCTCATGATCAAACCGTCATTCCCCAGCAAAGCAATCATATAGAATTGTTCTTTGTTTTGGTGCCTAGTATCTCCTTATACCTGCATTTGTTTAACGTTTAATCATCCTGATGTGAATATAAGATCCGGAATCAAAACGAGGCATCTTAAAAAGTGTTAAACAGCACCAACAATCTATTTAATTTGAAAAAAGAAAACATAAACCATCTTTTGTTTTTTTTTTTATTTGAGAGAAGCTTGGAAGCTTGGAAGAAGATGGTGGTTCTTCACTATTTTCCAAGATACCATAAACAAATAGCCTGCTCCCGCCATATGATTGCAGAAACGTTATCTACCAAGGGATGTAGTTTTGTAATAAACTGTGTCTTGTTATATTATTTTTTTTATTTCTCACGCTCTTCATTCAAATTCTTTGCTCATGGTTGTTACAAGAAAGCCACAGCCCTGGCGATATGTATCGTAATGGATAGAGCATTGTTTATTATGACGATTTTCTGGAAGTGACAAAAGCTCAGCAGGTGTTCGTTACGGAGATTAAAATCTTTATATGAGCAAGTGCATGTTGTCATGCTTATGTTTCCACCAGCCCAATTAACCCACATGAATTATTGAGAAAATAAAAAAAAAGTTTGATCTTCCTTAACCAACTATTGAGTAAATTATAATTGAAAATTTTCACTTTAAATTAACAACTTCGTTATTATTAATGGATAGTGACATTAGTTTCATTGGGCAAATAAATTATGTAGCATGCTGGTGAAATTTTTAACTTACAGACTATTCTAATATTTTCCAATTTATTAAAACTATATTGTTTCAACCAAGTTCACCCGGCATAAGGTGCTCTTTCAGGGTTTGGAGAAGGAAATGGATCCAAACCTATGCATGTGAACTGCATGCTGGTTTAAGTTTAGATATAAGTTTGCTATAAGCTTTAAGCCCTGGCCGTTCTTCAGGAATAAAAAAACTACATTGTTTATCTAAATACTAGACAAACTACTGCCCGGTTTTATGTGATTCTTCCTACCACGACGAATTCGTCCAGTGCACATTATTGCCCTCATAATTGTAGATTACTTTCATAATGGTTCGAAGACGGTTATGAGGACACTATATGGTACCTAGTTAATTCCATGCCTACAGGCGATATTTTTTTCTCTGTAAGCACGTGTTGAATATCCTTCAAATCAATGTAAGAGCACGTGACCACATCGGATTTATGCTTGAAGTATGCTTAAGTTTTTTGTGTCTTTGTTTACCTCCTTGCTCTTTTCGCCTTCCGTTTCAATGTAACAATATTAATTAACAACGATTCTCCATAAGATTGCAGAGGCTCTTGCCACCATCCTCAATGGCACATCGAAATGGTTTATTGTTTGCTCGTTCGACTGTTAAGTATGATAGAAAGATAATATTCAATAGCCTCCTGAAGAAGCTTTTGACCCGAGGGCACACAAGCGGATGCTATTTGACCGGCCAATTGTCCTGTGCCTATCGGTTCCGCTGATCTGAGCAGTTTTGTAATTCGGGAAGCAAAATGTGGTTCAACCTCAAGCCCAATATGAACGAACGTGACCTTTTGCTCCGCGGTTCGCACCTTAAATCATCATACAGTATATCAAATTCCAAATCCAACAGCGAAACACCCTATCCATAGATTTGTTTTTTTTTTGTTTTTGTTTTTTTTTACTGCATCCATCCATTCGACCTTGATCTTCTCTTCACAAAGTGTGTGCTCATCACGTTCAAGATCCAAGGCGCCGCAGTATATCGCACGCGATTGCGATTGAGAACGAATTTGCAAAATACGTTGGCAATTTGTACTCGTATACTCCTTTGGCACTTTGGCACCGACATTGGCTAGTGAACGCTGCTCGAAGATTTACGGCTCTCTAATTATTTGGCGACTAGGTACAGCACAGTACAGTAAGCATTAATCATACTTGTCGCACAAACCTAGCACTTTTGATGCTCCGATCTCTGATTTTCGATTCATCCATTATTGTTGATGCTGAAAGAGAGTTCCAGCCTAGCAAAAACTTCTCATGTATTTAGTACCGGACAACCTGTTACAATTTTTTCACTTGATTTAATGAAATTCACCTGCTTTGTGTTCAGCGCTACCCAACAATGCAGAACTCGTTTCCCGTTTGGTCTCATGGTCGGCAACATTGAAGCGACGGTTTAAAACGATACCGTTTGAATAATACCTCATTACATCTAGTTCGACGCAAGCTTCTGAGAGTTCTTAAAAATGGATGTATTGTACAGCTTAAATGCATTTAACGTAACAATAAGCTGAAATCCTATTGTGTCAATTGATTATTGCGAATGGAATAAATGGCTTCATTATACGTCAACTAGTTTAGTCTACGGTTTAACATAATTCTCTACCTTCGGCACATCCCATCGATCTTTTGCGATCATTCTTTGTTACAAACCAGTTGTATTTGAGTTATTTTTGAAAACCAACTGTAAAAAGTATAGAGGATCGTTTGTATATGAAGGAAGCAACAAAACGAAACCCAAATAAGGTTGTTTTTTTCACTTCCATCATACTGCACAGGAAAATGAAGGCGCACGTAAATCTCACATGAAGGAGGTTACACGCTGATATTTATAGCAAAAAAAAAGTACACACACCATACACCAGAGGGAGGAAAGTGAAGGCTTTCCTCCACAGCACTTTCGGCCGCGATCGTTTAAGTGTTATGCAATCTGCTGCAGAGGTTCCAAACATCTGCGGCGACTGTGAAGAACACCACCATGCTAATGGGAAGATTCTTCGTCTGATTTGCGTAGAGAAATTGAGCAATCGTTTGTGTTTTCTTCTCGCTTGTTTTCTGACCGATACCTTCGCGGCGGTCGCGGCGGGTTATACTTTTATTGTTGTGTTCCAGTTTTGAGACGCTCTCCAAATGTCGTAGTTAAATCGTCGATGTTGGCTGGTTCGAGATTGAGCAAAACTAACGCGTTAACTTATTCACTGTTCGGTTTGTTAGCAAACGTGATTGTAATCGTTTCCTTGTAGTGATATTTGTAAATTCGCTGAGAGCGTTGGGGTAGCAGTGACGCGAAGCGACAATTTGCCTTTTCCCTGCGCATGAGCCGCATCCCAGCATGAGAAGCTAAAGATGAGTTCAAGCCAAATCCACTATTACGGTAATTGGAATACCTTTCAGCCGAGCACATCGCCGTGAGACTGGGCCATTCATTGGGAAGAAAACTTATAATGAATCAATCATAAGTTCAATAGAGAAACGTAATAACCATAGCCATGTCAAATTCCGGGAGCTGGCCTTTCATATCGCTATGATAGTTATTTCAATTGAATTACTCCACCAGAAATGTAATAGTTGAAGAATTTGTTTTACGAAATTGCTTACATGTTTCGGTTGCGAGTTAATTTTAGCTGATCACGCTATCGGTGCATTCGAATAGAGCCGCTCTAACTCCACAGATTGGACTTACCATGGCTTTAATCTTCTTGTTAGGTATTTGTTATTTATTAATGTTCATTATTTGCCTGGTTGGTTGCCGAGTTCAAGTCACCCTAGCTAAACGTCCTTCGATTAAGGCATTCCAAGAAATCAGGGTAGTTGACTGAGAAGATTATAAAGCAATGATGAAAGGAGGTACACAAAAGCATAGAACGTTTAATAGAATCGAAATTGGAGCAGTGATGCACAGGTTCACTATAAGGCGGTGATGATTTTCTATAATACACAATAAGGCGGTGGTTGATTTGCATATACAAGATATGCAACAATGTAATAAATATCAATATACTTCTTCGTTTAAGCTTGAAAAAAAAGCGGAATTATCAAATTAAGCAAAATTAACAACAACAGAGTAACAAAAATTAAATCAACCGTTTTCAAAAATATTATAATTAAAAGAAAACATTCTTCGTTTTCTGTTGCTATTGATACCACGTAATTTGTTCAGTCAGTCAGTTGATTTACCAGATAATCCATTGTGAATTTGCCATGGGTTCATCTGAGTAATATGCCATTTTGCAACAACTAGTATTTTCATTGCTAAGTTTGTTTTCCAATTAAATTGACATACCGTACTAGTAGGAGACACTCATATGCATGCCGAGGGATGATAGTGATACCGGTCTTCGCACGTCCGGAAGGGGAATCGAATCCCATACGGACCGTTAAATTCCATAATGAGTAGTAGCCAGTAAATAGTGATACATAGGCATAAGACCCTGAGTGTAACACAATAAACACACTGTTGTTTTATTATATCAATCCTGTATACTTGCATTGTTTCTCTGACCGACCAGTGTACAACATCCAATATATTTTGTATTAGTAATGACCGCACCTGAACTTTGTGCTATAAACACATTTCAGAAAACGCAAAGATTCGGCCATGCGTTTCTAGGATTCTGGGTAAGCACGAGATTGTGCGTTATCTGAGTTTCGGAAATTAGTAGCAAACAGATCATAGAAGTGGAATAATTTTTGATAGCGCAATTTAACTTAACACAAACGCATTATCGAAAAAGTTTTTCAGCTGTTGTTCTTTGCCACTCAATATTTTGTAATTCAAAGGACTATCGCGTTAGCACTTGAAGTACATAATCATGATAGGATGGATCGATACGGCAAACGAGTATAAGTTATAATATGTTCAATTAGCGTAACAATTTTATGTTTTTGCCTTTTTTATGTTCCGATGAGCCGTCTTGTGAAATACGCCCGAAATATTTTTCCAACATATTCACTGCACTGATGTCATCATATCGTCACACATTCACATCAATGACACGGTTCTGTCACAAGTGCTACATATGAGATGCTACATAGGTGCCGCATCATTCACATGGAACCGGCCACCTTTGCCTTAGCGTCGCTACTTTAAAAGCAACGAAATCTGGAGCTCTAACCGCACCTTCAATGTTTGGTTTAAATACCTGCCAAAGGGGAGGTATGGTTATACAGAACTCCCCAAGACCGTAGCGCGGTTGCCTTGATATTTATGTTTTAACAAATATAAAGTCCCAAGTTTGAACTGCGCAACGTGTACCACCGCACCGCAACAGCAACAGAATTCGTTCGGTTACTAATCTTCATGGATGTTTCAGAGTGTGGGAGATGATTTTGTTACGGTTTGATGCGCGCCACTCCTAGAGGGTAAGCCAATTTTTCCTAGTTCGACTTCTACGGAGCATTCTCAGCCAAGCAAGAACGGGCCATGGTCGTGCAAACCGTTGATGGATACACTAGCTTGCAGGCAGTGATTGTATGCACAAGCCTACGTATACCACCTGCAAGCACCAGCATCTTTGCTGATCGTCACTAGTCACAAACACAACCATATTCACAAACACCTCTTGCTGCGATCTTCTTTAGATGTTTGTGATTCGCAAGCGGATGTTTTGCGATCGGCAACATACCAGCGTATGAAGCAAATCACAAAGTGGTGCAATCTAGTTTGGAGTGAGGAAGTGAATGTGGCATTTTGCCGCTATCGATAGTCCATTGCATCATAACGAGAAAAAAGCGCCATATTGCCTTAACCAAAAATCTAAATTCCTTTTTGTTATTTTAAAATAATTATTTCAAAGTATTACATTTAAAGATCTACGGCTGAGAGTATGAAAACAGCTGTAGGTGGCAATCGAAAATTTTTCACGGTTATGGCACGAATGAATTTAAATTCCTAATTTGATTTTAACCGTGCGAATTTCAGCTCTTTTTCCTGGCACACAACCCGTAAAGAGAATTGATTGTGAGATGATCAATGTGCTGTCAAAACATTGTTACAACATTTCAAAAAGCATAGCATCACGCAGACAATCGCTACGTTTGTTCCATATTACAATTAGCAATCAACAGAACAATCGCCTTAGTAAGTAGGTAAAGTATGTTTTTTCTAGACATCTGTCCTATCGACAGATTTTGTTGTACAAGTATCCACCGCAAAACCCAACGTCATGTCGAGGACAAGGTCAATGGCGCAGCATTGCTAGAAGCCGCAGTACGCGAAGCGGTCTTCCTTGTCGTAATGTTACCTCAGCGTTGAAACAAAACATTGCCAACGCTATGCTACACAACAATAAATCAACGCCATCAAAGTTGTTTGCACGATGCTGTAGCATGTACAATGTTCGATATCTTTGTACCTAGACTGCTACTATTACGCATCCATAAATCTATTGATCATTCAATTGTATCATACTCCGACCATCCGCAAACGATCATAACGGAAACGGTTTAAACTGTCTTTAAAAAAAACCTTAAAACAAAAGCCAACTAAAGACGTACGACGAATTATTCGAATTTTCTAAAGCCGTTTTTAAGTTACTATCTGTATTTTAAAAAAAAAGATACAGAGTTTTTTTTCTTTACCAATTCGATTATGTATTTCAAATTAAATGATTGAATGTGTTTATTAAAATATTTTATTAAAATATTTTCAAATTTCAAACATTAGCTCAAAATATTACTTTAGATTATAAAGATATAATTTCGCAATTCTTATTACCTCTGAATTCTTAAATATTATTTTTCTTGAGACCGGCCTGGTTCGTCACTGAATAAAAAAAAATCGTAATGAAAAGCAGAAACTTCAATCAAAAGTACAATTTTACAATGTTTAGCAATGCAACATTTAAAATTTCAACCAAAAGTTTTAACAACACAAAAAGATTATAATTGTTTTTGTTACATGCACTATGTTTTTGATTCTTCCAAAATTTTAAAAATGAAATGTTCATTTATTATTTATGGCGCTGTTTTCAAATGAGTGTTTTCAAGTTTTATTTCTTTCATGTATATTGAACATTAGTTGGACAGAAAACTTAATGCGAAACCATGCTATTAAACATGATTTAGTTGAAGAATGACATTTTTCAACTTTCTCTTTTAATACCTTACAGCGTAAGTGCACCTATCAACATTATCTACCTCAACCCGTGTAACAAAAATAAACTAATTTCTACGTTTTGTTTCTTATACCATGCCGCTCTCCCATGCTCTGCCATGACACCACGCCGGGAAGACAAAATGAACTTCAATTGAAATAAATGTCATGATTGGCTTGCAAGTTGCACCCACTGTCGAGTCGATTTCACCGGTTTGTGGGAATCCGCCACTTCTCACGCATCTTAACTAGACCTCTAGAAGGTGCCGATCAACACAATTGCCGACAGGCAGATTTGGTTTTATTTTTTCATGGCATTTGCAATGGTTTCACATTTGCCCGGGATACCCTACACCCACACTGATCTTAGTCATCTATTTATTGATTGAACCGGTACGAAACCATTGAACAAAAGAGTATACTGTAGCATTTCCTGCAAAACAAGGTGGTAAACCGTTGAAATCGAATAAATAAAAACATCAAAATTGCGTCACACTCGTCAAACGGTAGTCAACGTGCAGCAACAAGCGAAGCGAGAAAATAATGAAGATATCAATCCCTGCGGTGAAACTGAACACCACAACACGGGCGATCCGACGGGAGTAAGCGATAGATGAAAGAATGTACACGCTTGCACAATTGTAACTACGCTTTGCTGGCCTCAGCTGTCCCTTCGAAGAAACAGAACGTTGTACCAAGCTATCTGTTAGTTTGTTTCACGCTTTACTGACCATGCTAGGCCACACCGAAATGCAAACTCCCTTAGCTGAATCCATCGATCGGTAAAGACGTTCCAATTGTTTGATGCTCGTCGTTGCATCAACGCAATCAAACTAGCGAACAAAGCCCTTGAATGAAACGAACTTGC
Organism: Anopheles minimus; assembly: GCA_000349025.1. Classification (NCBI taxonomy): domain Eukaryota; kingdom Metazoa; phylum Arthropoda; class Insecta; order Diptera; family Culicidae; genus Anopheles; species Anopheles minimus. The sequence continues at coordinate 135,280 of KB663755.1, forward strand.
AACATCACCTGATGTGTCATGCTTATCATCATCGTCACTATCGCACTATTTTTTCGCACTGTCGAATACTGATGATTAGAATCATCAATAGCGCTATGAACGCATTGTCGGATAAGCAACTGTACAGTGTTGAATTCATCGTTCGTCTCAACAAAAATAATTAGTTTATCTCTGTCTGACTAACTCTATGTTTATACCTCCCTAAATATTGTAAAACAATCTGGCAAAGTAGAAGTGTTTGTCATTCATTGATTTCAATCTCTGATCAACCTCTCATATCATATTGCTTAATTTAATAATTTACTACGCCAGCCTCACTATGTTTCGTTTTGTCTTCTATTTCGTCTCAATGTAAGAAACAATAACAGCAAAGATTTAAAACAATATAAAAATACAGTGTTCAGCAGAGTAAACCTGGGATAAGGTGCTCTTTCACAGTTTTTAGATGAAAACGTCCCCCAACCAATGTGAATTACAAACTAGGTTAAGTTTAGGTTTAAGATTCTTATTTTAAGCAATACGGCTTGGCCGACCTATATAAATAAAAAAAAATCAAATAAACTGTAAACTGTTTCGCTACATCCAAAATGGCGCAAATGGTTTTCAATAACTCAAAAGCCATTATCAATCAAATTTTTTCAACTGATATTTAGATAACAGTATGGATTATCATACTGGCATTTCGTTTCTACATTACTCTATAGCAGGGGTTTGGCAAAGTCCGACCCCCAATATTTTTCCTCTTTTATTCACAAAGACCATAAAATAAATCAAACATCACTTCACTTCAATATCAATTTAAATAAGAACAAATAAACTACTTGCCATATTTGTCTAACCAGTTACAACAGCATAATTCGTAAAAAATCAATCTAGAAACTCAATTTTTACTGCCATAGTTGTATCGCTATTCAAATTTCAAATTTAGAATGCTCCTGACAATACCCTTAACATCTAATCCCTCCTCTTACCTGTTTTAAGAAACACCAACTCGAGAGGACTGTTATCTTACTTTTTCTTCAATTTACATCATCCATATTGCTGTGATTGATGTAACAATCCTTGAATGTCCATTGTAAACTCTGTACATCACCCCTTTATGTATTCTCGCACACGGTTCTGTTTACTAGTATTTATGTTTATTATAAAGAAACATTTTATAATAAAAAAAAACTTTGTACGCTAACAACATTAAATTTGGTAATGCTGTTGAAAATTATAAGAAAAATATGTCAAGCCATTTATTTGTCTGACAAATGCAGAATTTAGTTATTTACAAACAAACACAATAGAGTGAAAGTATCTCAAGCAATGAAATTTAGTGTAAGTACAAAATTTAAAAAAAAACACTATACAAAGTTTTGAAGCGGCTCGGTGGGCAAGGACTCACGCAGGACTAACTATACTGTGGCGGGTAATTTGTTATTTGTTTTTTGTTATTTTATTTTTTTCATCTACAACCCCTTTAAGCGAGATTTTTACTTGGTATAATTTAACATAAAGTTGGTGGCACTAAACGAATACTACTCACGAACGCGGTACGGGTTCGTGATGATTGCACACGCGACGAATAATCTCCGCGCGTTACAGTTCCGTTGTTTCAGCGACTCAAGACCTAGTAACGCGCACCGTCCGTTGTAGTCCACTTGGACACTCCAAATGTGTAGAGCGAACCACGTAAATTTGTGCAGGATCGATTACAGACGCGCTAGGGAATGTGCCGCCGTGGGCCACCACACCACAGATCCGTATTCCACCGCAGAACGTACCAAGGAGCAGAAGAGCATCTTGACTGTGATCGGGTCATGGATGTCGCGTGCAAGTTTTTTCAGTAGCCCAATGAACTAGTTGCCAAGTCAACAAAAGCCAGAATTTCAAGTCACAAAAGCCATTGAACTTTCCTTAGGTTTTTAGGAGATTGATTTAGTCAAGAACTGTGGCGACTTGACTGATCAGTTTTGGTTAAGGTTGAGGAAATCATCCACGCTAGTGACTTTTTTAAATTATCGCAACGATAACTTTGTCCTTCTCATTCCCATGCAGGGGTAAGAGGAGGAACATCATAATCCTCATCAACAATGGTAGCCCAAGACATCTCGAGGTTGTATTGCCATAAAATATGAAAAATATATATTTTAATGCAATTACAACTATGCGAACTAATTTACAGCTCGTAAAATTTCATTAATAATTAAGATTAAGAAGAAAAAAAGTATATTGATTTAAGAGTATCCGGCGCGCATTATCGGGCTTTAAAACCGTCTTTACCGTCTGGTCCCTTTAGAGAAAACTGTGCCGAACCCTGTTCTATACGATGCAGGAAGACAGAAGCTAAATTGTCTTGAAAATAACAAAATAACATTAATTTTCAAACTTTTAACTTTTTAATCGAATTTACTGATTATTATAAATATAAGCTTAATGAACTGTGATAAAAGTTCATAAACGAATATGAGATAGATATATGCATTGGACTGCTTCCTCCCCCCCCATTCCCTTCCTCGAATGAAGAACTGGTAGTGTTCCACCCCTTCCATCTCGGTCATCGTTTTTTTAAGGGCATACTTTATCCAATTCGATGTCAATGTTAGTGCTCCAACTCACATTTCGCTTAGGACCTCCAAATAGCCTATTCCGCTACTGCTTAGATAAGGCACAAAGGTATAGTGCCTACCTCAAGTATTAAAAAATATTATAATAAAGAAAAGGAGTATATAGATGCGATACACTCGCCGTTTTTATCCATAATCGATTTCACTTCAAAATATGCTACTAATATCACCGGATGTTAACAGGTCTTTTACGCTTAGGATTACTGCAGATTTTGTTTTCTTTCTATTATTCTTGTTTTTCATACTTCTTTTTTGTGAAACAATCTCTTTTCGCAAACTATGTTCAAAGACAACGTTCCAAGTCAAGACAAAGACAAGTAGTTATAATTCGTTTTATTGATAATTCAACATTTCCTCCTGCCAATCATTTACAAGATAAAACAAAACGAGAAAAGGTACAGAATTCGTTTGGCTTGAACTAAAAGTTTCTAAACTATTAGAACATGTTGGCAACATGTTCATTCGCAACGATCTCCTCAATGCATGAGCTTGTTCTAACTTGCTCTTCTCCCAGCTATGGTAGCTCAACAATCGAGATCCTATAAACTAAAGTAATTGTAACCGTTCACTTACTTAGAAAGTTAAGAAAAATACTGGTTCATTCATGGCTGCAGAAATGAGACCAAGTACATTTTCTTATATTGCACACATCCCTTACATCACAATGGGTTTAAAAAAAAAAAAATTTGCCGTTCCAAGAGTTTGCCAAAAGAAATGAAGAAACCATTAACCGCAGCCTGGAAACTGACCAAACAGCTCAACAAAAATACAGCCAACTGATACAGCAATCTACACAGTACAGCAATACCGTATTATTGCGTGCTATAAATAAAATTATATTAAAATCACGTGTCATATCGACAGTTATGAGTTCGTTTGGTAATCGTAAAGAATTGCAGATATCAACCGCTTGTATTGAATGTCGCTGTTGATAGTTTTTAACGATGTCGTTTAACGGTCATTTACATTTCTTTCCGAGAAATCTTAGTTCGTGTCTTTCCACATAAAGTTGCTTTTGTAGCTTTGCTAAACTTAAGTTGAGTCTAAAGTATCCGACAGTTGTTTTTAAAAGCTCCAACGACATCGTTGTGCTAGAAATCCATTGGTTATGAAAAGTATTGCTACGGTTTGTCGCGTACCCTACTTCCGCCGTTGTGACGCCGGATGGACACTTTCATATGTAACATCGGCGTGGAAACCCTTCTCATCGGCAGTATAGCGCACGTTCTGTACCCGTCCGTCCGGTAATAAGATGTGATACTCTCCACGCGTTACGCCATTGTCATGGTTTTGTACGTGACCGAAATCGTTACCAGTGTGGAAGTCTCGCACTCGGTATCCGAATGCATATCCTTCCGAGTCCTGGGAAACAAAGACAAAAGGAATTTAGTTAATTCAATAGCCGAACTACTGCCGAAGGAAGATTCCATACATCATAATGTTCGCTGGTGGGATGGTGATGATGCTGCTCCTGGTAGTGATGAGATATTGACTCACTGTGCGGTGGCGAAGGCGTACTGTGGATGTTAATGTGACGATATGCGTTTGTTTCGTGACCTGCTTCCTCATCGTTGAATTCGTGATGTTCTACAATTGGGGCCGAATTTGGGTTATGCGATCTGACTACGTGCGTGGTATGACTGGGTGTTCCAATAGTGGGTCCTTCAAAATCGGTATCCAAAACGTCGGACACATCTTCTTTGATAGGCGTGTATTCCTTATGCGAGGGTAGCTGCAACTGTGGATGCATTTGTACCGTATGATAGATACTGTCATCATACACTTTCGTATGTACTTTCGGACCCTGATCGATTTGAACTGATCGATAACCGGGTCGCGATTGCTTGGGTATCGGCGTGGAAGATTCTGGAAATGTCACTGGAGCCGTACTATCTTGAGGACGATGCTGTTTTTCAGTGCTACCGATCGGAACGGGCATGTGCAAAAGTTGGTTAAGTCCCTGTAATTGTACGCTCGGTCGTTGTCCAATCAAAGCCGATAACGCCGCAATACTTCCTCCGGACGTGTCTATTTCATTAGATTGCGTCGGTGATGGGTCTACCACATGATTGTACTTTTTACTATCAAAGTAACTCTCTTGTTCGCGAGATTCCTCTTTGGAATCGGGAATCACAATTTTCATGCTCTGGAAGGACTGTGCGGGTTCCTTTATCGGGTTACTATGGCCATACTGAAGTTCGATTGGACCATAAGGATTGTCATATCCCTGCCCGGTGCCACTGTCACTAGCTCCCGGACTGGTGATATCTTTATCATACGATATAGATATACTAGGCTGAACGGTGATTTTAGTCCGTGGCTGTTTCATTTGCACTGGCACTGGTATCTCCTTTATCACGTACTGAATCTTGGGTCGCTCTTTGATGATAACTTCGTCCGGACTGTTCGCCAGTGTTGCTTTGTAACCATCATGTTCTGCAGATTGCGAACCTGGCACCGGACTGGAAGATGCAGCAGGTGAGAAGAAAACCGATCGTGGATGGTAACCGGGCGAAAGATCATTCATCTTACTCTGCTCACTGGCCGGCTTAAAAGTGTTCACATATTGTGGGCTAATTACCAACGGTTGTACCGGAACCTTGTGATATAACCGTTTCGGTCGTCGCAGATCCGAATACGACCACCATGCCTTCGGAATGCCCTGTACTGATGAACCCATTGATTTACTAGACTCAGCCGTTTCCGAAGATGCCGCGGCATCTATACCCATTAGCCTACTTGGAATGAATCCAGTTTGTCCGTTGGACGCCTCTTCAACCGCTGGCAGTGGAGTCTCGGACAGTTTTGTGCTGGGTACAAACTTCGGTTCCGACATTTTGGTCGTACTGCTGTAAGGTTTTTTTGTCTTCGGTTTCTTATCTCCGAAAAAGTACTTGGGAGTTGATTGCACTACCGATCCGTCCGATGTCCCATCCCTGCCTTTTCCATTCATGCGTTCATTTTCTTTGAGCGCTATGTCAATGGCTTTCTGCACACCAAGAGGAAGGTCCTCGTAATTGGCAATCGGTTTCTGCTTTTTGCCTCTGATTTTTATGCGCCGAGATTCCTCCGGACTCATATCGCTCCCTTCGTCTTCTTCCAACGGTTGGGCGCTTTCGCGTTTCTCTTTCTTGCTTGGCTCACCGTTCCTTCCGTTCGATATTGGACGCTCTACTACCTCATCGAACACCTTTCCACGCCTGTAACTGTCGGAAGACGCAAAGGGATGTCGCAAATTTTCTGTTACTTTTGTGCTTTTTCCCGCATACGGCTCATACCGCTTGGCATCTTCCAACTCAAACTTTACATAATCACGCGGATCGGGGCTGGCTGACCGTCGATGCCTTCGACCCACTGCCGAGCTACCGTTTACCGTTTCACTTTTTCCTTTGGCTATCATTGCATCAGCTAGCTCGAACCGAAGTATCTCTCTAGGAACCGGCTCAACGCGAACCGGCTCTTGTTTTTCGCGCTTTGTGCGGGCTTTCGACTGATCCGGAGATTGCGACTCCAGATCTGGAGAGAAAATCATGGCATCGGATAGCTCAAACTTAATCATTTCCCGTGGAACTATATCCAGCCTTTTTGGTTTTTTCACCGATGCTTGTTGTCCATCCAAGCGCTTCGTACGAACCGATGACAGCTTGCGCAAATTCTCGACACGAACGCGATCGTACTGTTTCTCTTCCAAGTTTTGGTACCTCTCGTGGGCAGCAGTATAAGCAGCCATCATTGAAGCCTGCGGAAGTGGATCCCGCATTTGGCGATACTTTTTCCGCAAGTATGCCTTCATGCCCTGAAAAGGAATACACATAATAATACATCATGTATCCATTGCCTTCATCCGAAGCAGAAGCTTAATCTTACATTCCGACTTTCGGTCGTCGCCCGAAAGGCTGCATTGGGACGGCCTAGTTCAAATACATCTTCAAACACAGCCGCCGGTGATCTGCTTCCCAAGACGGTCAAGGGTAACAATAGAAGAAGCTGCAGAAAGGAAAAGAGGCTGCGTTAGCAACATTGAAATACTTTTTTTGCATAGGATGGCCTGTTAACTGCAATGCCAACATTTCCTACGTCGCTAAATACCTGCAAATCCATAAATAACTAACATTGATCGTACGAAAGAATCCATACATCAACAATCATTTAATATTCTTTTCGCCGACGACCCACGATTCAGAAACACCCGGTAAACCATTAAGGAAGCGAATCCATTGTTGTGGTGCTAATGGATTCAGTGATTCTCTCGCTTTCATTACCCATGATCTTCAAAGCAAATACGTATGCTCGATCGTCCATGAGGAATTACGCAAAATGTTGAACATTCTGAAAAATCCTGACACCATTGATGCCATATCGATCAGATCAAGAGCAAACCTATGGCAAAACGTTTATTGTTTTGTGTCTCATCCATATACGGCACTTACCGATTTTCGAATGTCCACTATGGCAAACGTTGCAAAGGTCATCTTGTTAATGTTGGACCTTCTATTTCACTTCGAGCATTGTTCATGGTCAAAACTAACTTTCTTCTGTTTCCGAAACGAATCCGTAGCAAAAGCTCAAACAAAGCAGAAACCGAGAACACATTCCGCTTGCTACATTGCTCTAGTAATGGAATACTAGACAATCTTTTTAGCTCCAAGCGTGAGGGTAAACGGTAATTGTTTCAATGCTTTCGTGTTCTGTCTTTCTCTCGAATGTTTGGTGGCGGTTTTTACACCTTCGTTAGCAATCGTTTGGCGAATCCTTCATTTTGGGTTCTTCTCGTATACTTTGCTTCCGTTTCAAATAACGATTGTTTTTAGCATTGTTTTGTTTTTAGTCTTTCAAAAGCATAGTAAAAGTCTACTTTTTTTCATTGTTGGCCATACTTTGGCTTGCCTGGTGGCTGGAAATTTGATTAAGGTTGAAAAATATATTGTTTCATTTATTATTGCAATTAATAACCTTCAGGTATCTTGAATTGACGATAATTGTTTCAATAAATTATAATGATTTTTGGAAGAATATTAACATTATTACTGGTATTTAACATTTATGCAGGATCAAATTTATTCAGAGGCCGTCACATAATATGAACATCTGGCACCAAGATGATCGTTAAATATCGCAGAGATGCCAATATCGGCTTTCTTTTTTAATCTCAATGTTCTAATTTATACTGTGACAGTAGTTCACGTTTATTCATTGTGCGCAAATGTGCACGCAACCATATACAGCAATGGGCCGCCAATAAGTATAAACCGCTATTTCCTCGGTCACCAAGCAGTTCAACATGGATTGTCTAATTCTTAACAATCATTGCCCTTGTTACACAACCATTCAATGTTGCTATTCCCGGTATTGTAATTGGCAAAAACTTGAAATAACAGATGATAAGCTTCAGTTATGATAATCAAGTTCTGTCGTTTTACTGTAGAAATAAGATCTAAATACGTATTTGCCACACTCATCGGTCATTCTTTAATCAATGAAAAGGATAATCGTGAATTTTTTAGTATGTTTTAATCGTGCAGTAGCAAACTTCATTCCAATTCAGAAAAAAGTGTTCCTCCGTTCTTTTACGATTTCTTTTTTATGCATAATACGATATTCAACTATGTTTCTGCAAGAGACAGTAAACATTCCGACATGACAAATTTGGACTTTGAAAGTTTTGATAAAAAAATAAGCATTAGTATATCGTTAATTTAACATTTTGCAATTCAAATTCTATTGACTGACATTCTCATCTTTCCTTGTGATCGATTCAAATATCGATTGTTATCCAAGCGTGCAATACACTGCTGTATTGCTCTTACCACATTGATCAAAAGCTTTTGGCACTGTTCCATGTCTTCTCAATTTAACACTATTGCGCATCTTTTCTCTGTGAGGTACACTTTGCAGAGTTCAGCGCATTTTGATCTGCGCATCACCATTCACGCATTCGGTTGTGCATTATCGAGTGCGCATGAACCACAACAAACGATCGCAAGTGCAAGTTTGAGGCACGAATCCTGAGCCAGTATATCGGTTGCCTCATAATGAAACATCTTTTTCTCGTCCTCTTATTACGATTATTATTCGTCTGCTTCGCTCTTCTTTCTTTGCTAGCTCTGTTTCCGTCTACCTTAAAATTATGGGCTTTCAACATATTTCACTGTGCAATCTTCGCGGGTTTTCGACGGTATTATCGAATCGATTCAAATGCTCAGCTACCGTTGTAATCATACATTATTATCAGATTCTGGTTTTCCAGTTTCATTACCTTGGTTTAACTTCATTTATGACCTCAATACCGACATTGTGAACAAGTAACATTAAACCACGAAAAACGTTGACCACGTGAAAACTTATTGATACTCGTTATCAATTACCTAATTATTATATCAGCTTCCTTTCTAAGCATAGAAATGGCAGTTGTTTAAACGAAACCCTCAAGCTTACCCTGCAAATTAGAACAATAGCTTACCCAGTACTTCCGCATGTCTTATGGTACTTGCAATGACAATCTCTCCTATATAAGGATCTTCCCGAAACGATCAGCAACAACCGTGTGTTTTTACAAATTGTACTACTTTTTGTAGATATGTGGTGTTTCACTGTATCTCAAATAGCTTAAAGCTTTTTTCACATTTCATAATTCACTTTAACACAATTTGTTGTACGTCTTAAAACAACTTTGAGAAAATGCGCATAAAACAACCGAAAATAGCAAACGTAATTGCTATTTAACTAGCAGCACACGAATGCCACCATCACACAGGTTCGTATCTTCAATAGCAGCGACGTCTTTTGAGAGCATTCATCTGAACCACGCAAACAAACACTTTGATTGTGTATCAAAATGAAACATCCATCACTCTCAGATGTGAGAAATAATACACCAACAATGCATCACATATCCAACGAGCACAACATTTGTCCACACTATTGCACTGCAGCTTCATTCAGCGATCTGCACTCCTTTGCCGCCAAGACGGTACTGAGTTTAAAGGAAAGAAATGTTTACTATAAAATGTTTTTCTTCTCATTTTCTTCGCCACCAAACGAAAAGCCACACATCCGCGGGTTGGGTGAGTGCGAATCATACATGCGATGCGGAATTTCTTTCACGTTAACTCACACACATTCGCTCACCCGTCACATTAGGTGGCACTACCATCTCTTCAACCGGTCATCCTCTACCGCGATGCCTCATTGGCAGCCTACAACACATCGCCTATTCTCTCATGCCTATGCTGCAACGGGGTACGATTTACCTTTGGTTTGTGTTGAACTTTCTCTCACAACTTCGTTACCCACACCGCACGGTTTGGTCACATGGAAGGAAGTAACGAAACAAGTGCTTGCCTTTGACAGTTGGTTCCCAACACCTCGCCGGAGTCCTATCGGGATGTTCCTCTTCAAGGCACTGGAATAATGCAGACACATCGAGTGACTTGCAGCTAAAGTGGAAAAGAAAGGGAAAGTTCCGCATCAGTTAACAGCACAAAATGACCTAACTTAAATAACCGTTTAAAAAACGAAAATATGTTACACGTCAAAAAGTATGTTGGGAAGTGACGCTTGAACAATTACAACGTTTTAGTTTTAAATGTCGTACAGCAAGTTTTACACAATTTGCCGAGCTTTCAATAAACAAAAAGCACGAATCCATTGAAACACTATTGCAAAACAAATCAACTCAAAAAATGTGCAACAAAATATGTAAGTAATAAAAAACAGGCTAGTGACGCGCTATAGAGTCGATAACGACACAGTTAACAATAGAAAAATTCTAGATATAATTATCTACCGACAAAATAAGAAACTAAATGAAAAGCCAAGGACGGTAGTTCGGAAAAAAGTGTATAAACAAACATAAAAACTTGTACTTCGCCGTATACCATGGAATATTAATTATTTTCTCGATAGCTTATAACCCTGCACACATGTATGCTCATACGTTTGTGTACAGTTTTGGGTAAAACAACACAATTTTACAGTTCATAGATTTTTAATTCCGTCGATAATGGAAACCCGTCCAATAGCTTCCTTGTTTGCATTGACGCTCGCCATAATTGATTGCATGCATCATCAAGTACTGAATGTAATACAAATAACCAGCGTGATTGACCAGCTGCAAGCGAGATCTATACCAATTCAAGTATGCTGGTTTACTCTTGGCGTGATGTCGAAAGTTTCCGGGATTTAGGCTGAAAAACATATAACATGGTAACCATACTTCCAAATATGTGCGAATAGCAATTTAGATAAACAGGGAAGAAATGTTGTAGGTGAGCGATCGTGGACTAGGGAATAATCGAATTGGCATAACAAAACGAAGATTTGAAGGTTTTTTTAAATTGATATTGTTTATAATGTATAGAAATGATAATAACAACTAAAGTTTAAACTACTTCAAAAATAATGATCTAGAAGGTTGATTCGATACGTACAACTTGAATATTTTTTTTAGATTATTACAAGTTATTTATTTTTTTATTTTAAAAAAAATCACAATAGACATGCCCAAAGCCTATGAAATTTTAATAAATCTTCAAACTTATTTTGGAATTCCATTTTTCTGTAAATCTGTATTTTTTTACAGATTACTTACAATTGAATCTCGTTTGTTGAAAATAAAATATTTACATTCGTTTGGTTTGAAATTGTTTGATTAACCATTTACTTCAGCAGCTCCTTCATACCTACACAGTGTACAACATGGTTTTTTTAATTATTTTAATAATAATCAAGCTCCAATAAAATAAAAACGTTACATAAGAGAGTTTTAAGATTTTAATATTGATGAGCATGCTTCGTTCCAGGCGTACGTATGGGCTCTCTGGAATTTTCTGCTGCGATCTGTTCATGCACAACGAGCGACTCGTTCACACGACAGGACCGGTACCGAAATCCCTTCCTGATCATTCACCGTAGTAAACGCTCCCTATAGCAAGCACCGTCTGGTAACCTAGTAATTTGTAGAAAAAATAAGTTTAGTAAGCCAGAAACAGCAGGCATATCCAAATAGGTCGTTACTACAAGAAGAGAGAGAGAGAGAGAGACAACAATTGATGGGAACTCTTTTCATTGTGTATCACAACCAGCCGTTTTGTTCCGCACTCGCAGCAAGTAATTGTAACCAAGTTTCAGGGAACAGGGAGGAAAACAATAACAACACATAATTACATAGCTAATCATAGGTGCATAGTGTTTTATGTATCGTCTGTCAATTTTGTACACCTTTATTTACCAGCTTACCACATTCAGTAAACAGGGCATCAATCATGGCAACGAAATGATTCTGGCAACTGATTAGTGTGCAAACAAGAAAGTGAATAAAATCGTGCATTTCATCAATCGGAAGCGTGTTGCCTGTGGTGCGTATTCGCACATTAAGAAAAATACTCCCCTTTCACTAAGTTAGACTTCCGTTTTGATATGTCACCTTCACATATGGACTTCCCTTTGCATCTTGTTTGCGATGACCGCATTACCGCATGATATTACATGTAAACATCCTCAACGCTGTTATGTCATGGTTTAGCATAATTAAATCGCAAAGCAACGATATATCGGAAGCCGGGAAAAAATATCCGCATCCGCCAACGTCCGCCCAATCGAGATGCGATTAAAAAGGAGTCATGCTACTTCCCGTAACTCATCCCAGCACTTTGACAGTATAGCGGAAGAAAATATACTGTCTTTCCGCAAAATCGAACGCTTACTGAACACGGTTGCATCCGCACACCCGCCGACTTTGGCACATCGAGCACGTGGTGTTGTTATAAAAGTCTTAGAAATTAATGAAGCACAAGAAAGTAGTCGAACCGGATGATAGCAAGCAGATGAAAACGCAATAACCCACACCAAATCCAGCCTACGGCGTGACTAGCGAGAGTGCAAGCTGCAAACACAGTCGGCAGCCGGTTTTAACAGAAAAAAAATTTACCTTTCCTTCCCTTGGTGACGGTCCACAGCAAACGTCTGGAATCTAAATGAATGTGGCGGTTTTACTCTGGCAGCGAAACGTGAGCAGATAAGTTTGTGTATTACATTGGTTCGTTAGTCCCAAGGCTGCGCTGCATTTATATTTCATGTTGTGTATACTTTCATAACTTGTCTGCGAATAGAGAAGCTACTCCACAGTCGGTTAAATTTCACATTGGTGTTTTTCTGGACATATTTACATTTCTTTGCAGTTTTTCTATTATAAATGTTCGATCATTGAGTTTATAATTGATGGTTATATTTCATAAAATGAACATGAATATTAATAAAAACTGAATTCTTAAGAAATTATACATAATCGTTCAGAGTCATACTTGAAACGGGAACAAAAATTCAATCGAAAATAAAATGCATTGACATGCATTCACTACTCTAGGTGAATAGAAATACAGATTTCTCTTTCCAATCAACTTTTCGCGCCCAAGAGCAAATCAGCCGGGCAAAACGATCAACCTGTTACATAAGTGCATTTCTATAATGACGACGGAACGCGCAATGCGTACTGCAATTTGAACTTGAAACAAGGCGATCTGCATACGCATGCAGAGCAACAACTGATCGGCAGACGTGAAAACTGAAACACATGAGAAATGCACACCAAAAGGAGGAAGAAAAATTTTACTAACTGGTGTAAGGTGAAAACATCCATCGTCCTTGTCCGTCATTGGTGGCAAAGGCCTGCAGATTGTCTGCAAAATTGTCCTTTAACCCATCACGTATGAATCATCCATCGTGACTGCATCTATGTCAATGTATTTCGAAGTAATTCGATAACATACACAAGAAGTGTAAAGCACCCAAATTTGTCGTTTTACTATCTATATTATAAAGTGCTACCGTTCTTTATGAATGAAAACAACATTGAGCAAATCAATCTTTCATTTATCTTGCCTCTTGTTATGTTATCTGGGATCTTTATATCCCGTTACCAAATCATGAGCCATATGAATAAAGATATGTTTTGTACTATACCTTGGAAATCATAATATACATAAAGTATTGAATCACAATTGAAACTTTGCAAATGTTGTTACAGCTTTTTTGTTTGTTTGTAAGATCAAATTAAAAGGTATAATTAAATTTATTTGCCGAACTTAAAACAAATTTGCAAACAACAAAACCGCAACAGATGTATTCTTCGCAAAAAAGTATTCAAACAATTAGCCAATCTGGACCATCTTTGCTTTGGACTAGCATACTTAGAGACCTTCATTCTTTATGTCTTCAGTTATTATATGTTATAGTGCCTTGCAATACGCCTTTTTTGAAACATTTTCAGGTATGCTCTATTTATCAAATAATAATAAATTATAAAGCAATATTTTGCTCATCCAAAATGTAAAGCAAAAAACAATTTCACGTACTTCACAATCAAACCAAGCAATCAATTACTTGTACATACAACACGTATAATTTTTCTGTAAGTACCAATAACTAATTATGTTAGTATGTAACATGCAAAGAAGCATATCTCTTTACTGAACACATTTATCTCATCTTAGGGAGCGACTGTACATTTGTACACAATTCAAAAATTCCCTTTTAGCTAAAAAATCCCACCCGATGTCAACTTCTGATATGTTGTTTGATTAAGTATAGTTTTTGGGATATGTGTAAATTTTTTATGAATATGCAAATCTTTTTCTTAAATAAATAATTGAAAAATTTTACTTGCTCAACACACATCGATCTTCAAGTGATCGACACCACCTTTTTCTCCAACAGTTCACAATCGTTGAACTACATATCCGTGCTAAAAGGATGCTCACCTCATTATCTACACTTCGATACAGCTATTCACCTACTTATTCCAAGCACTGAAATGCTCATCGTAAAGATGTGATCAGAAACAGCAGCACAACATAAACAGTATATGTATTTCAATATGCTTTCGCTGTTTTGTTTTGGATTGTTGGCTGGTGAACCGTGTACAATGCTATTCAAAAGGGTAGTTGATCATTTGTGGTCATATCATCGATTCATAAGAGCAAACATTGAACTATGCAACCACCAACTCAAGTGTTCCAAAACGATGTTTTCCCTATTTTGCACGTTACTCGTGATTCCAATTGCTTTCCCACCGTTATATAACTTTTCTTTGTTAGCACCTAGTTTCATTGTAATCGATGATAGCTGATGATAAATACTTCAAATTTGGTGTTTTGAATGTACAAACAGTGTGACGCTGTATTTGTTTCCTATTTCTTCTGCAATTTTCAATTATCGAATGTTACGAGTTTGGCGTTAGAGTTTTGCTGTCATATATTTGTATTGGCCAATTTGAATTGCATATCGCGTGCAGCTTTTACAGTTAAAACTGCTATTAACTAAAAATTATGTAAACATTACAATTTCATTATTGTGAAATGTTTTTTTTTGTTAATAATACTAACCAATCTGAATTTAGAATCTAATTATAAGACATTTACTAACATTATATTATGTTTTTAATAAAGTTTGTATTGCATGATGTTCACATTAAACTGGTAACCTATCAAATGATATACTATTATTTTTTACTTTTAGTTATGACGGTCACTTTGTATTGGACTTATATTATAAAAGGCATCCGAATAGTGAATCATTGCTACGGGGGATCGGTCCAGATGGGATGTTGGTTTCGATTCGTCGTGTCTGACACTACCATCCCAGGCTGCCCCAAATTTTAATTTTTAACATAAAATATTGTGAAAATATTGTTCCTTGCCGTTTGTTTTAAATTTACTTCACACATTTCCAGTGAGGGCAGGCAAAATCTGGCACGTGTGTTCTTCATGTTTATGTGCATTGTTTTTGATACCATTTTGATTATTTTAGTATAGATGAAGTGTATTAGTCGTATTGATAAGGAGGGATTCAGTGGCAGAGGGATCGAATGCCATCGTATTGAGAACTGGTTATCTGGCCACTACTAAGCTCAACTTTAGTTTGAGATGGGTCTAAATGGCGTGAATTCCTGAATTCGAGAGGAAGATCAGGCCAGTTTCACGTAGGAGGGAACGGTTTCAATTATCCAAATAGTATATATGATTAGAATAAAAACTGCACAATATATGTAAATAATCTCTTTATGGCATTATTCTTCTTGGACAGGATCAAATGCAATTGAGCACATTAATCATAGAAGTTTAAAATTTCAAACAAAATAAAACCTAGCACTGTGTCACAATATCTACATATGTTACAGCCATTAAACGCATTATCCATGTGTATAGCTGAAGGTATGAACTACGACTCACGCGTTACTAACCAATTTTTCGATATATTAGTGATGTTGCTCTATGCTGGAATTGAAATACATGTATAATCATTGTAAGTAGGTATTGTCGCAGCACGTTCATTTTACATCACTGTATTTGCCAAGTGAGCGGACAATAATTAATAACATCATCACGGTACAAGTGTTCGTGTGCAAGACATGGCATTCCTCACGAATTTCCCACCTGACTACTTGCGATGCATTCGTAAGATAACTGGTTTCAAATATATGAATATGTATTTCCGGTCTATAGAGACGACCGGTTGTGCATATACTTTTACCGATATAATGCACATTGAAGTCATGCAGCCATGTACCACGATTAATATATTCCACTCGTTGATAGTAATAATGCTTTATCGATTGTATGAAAAATGTTAGCATTCCTTGCCTTTTCTTTATGTAAAGGTTGTGTTTAACTCATGAACAACTGAAATCCTAAGCGCTGGTTGATAGATATTTCCGATAAAGTAAAGCAATACCATATTGAAACACTAGATGAACGATGTTGAAACTAACGTCATTTACAAACGTTGGCCTCGTACAAACCATATAGCAAGGAAAGGAAATGAAAACATTTTGAGGTCTTGCGCATTCACGATATTCACTGATTGCCAAGGGATTGAAATGATTTCAACTCCAAAATGGAACGTTCAATGTAAGGGTTTTATGGCCTATATTTGTGCAGAGCCGTATGCGAGAAAATCACTCCTCTTAAAGACCTTCATTTGAATGAATGTGTAAAATTATATCTCGTAAAAAATCCGTGCAATTCACCGCAAACAACCACTCCAAACACCTTTTGATTGACCACTTGAAAGCTGATAATTGTTTTGGTGATTCACTCTTTGTCTCTACTTCTGAATATTTTTCACCCTTCATTTGCAGTAATCATGATCGGATTTCGGAACAGCCACTTGTAGGAAGCAATTTATACGAAAACATTAGTTGTCGTAATTGTTGGTACACATCAAACAGCTCATTAATGGTTCCAAGTTGAACAGTATTTTGCAGGTGATGCAAATGTATTAAAGATGTAGCATAACATTTGCTCCTATCGTAATGATATAAAAGGGGTTTAAACACTGTTGCCTGAAAGCCAATACATACTCTTCCAGCGTCGCTGTTGGTGATCAAGCTGAACGTAATAAAGAACGGTACAATGGGGATCAACGTTTCTGAACATACGATAAACAATTTCAATACTCAGATTAAATTGATGGTATACTCAATCCCAATACAACTCAGACAGTCATCATGTGCTTCAATAACACTAATAGTTTCTCAACATTGGTGTCCAATCAACTAACATCAAAAGAGCTGCTCATAAAAAGAATTTACATAACTCATGAACAGTGGCAGTGTGGTGCTTCATCGCTAATCATTAACCGACAAGTGTTGGTAATTTCATTAACCTTATCTATATATATGAATGAATGTTTGTAGGTTTGTGACGCTTTAACTCAAGAACGGCTGAACCAATCTTGACGGAGCCTTTGGCTAATTTGTTCACGTAAGTCCATAGAACCTACAATCCAACCACGTCGGGGCAACACCAGATCTGACTGGTTCGACGAAGAATGTAGACAAGTGACGGAACGTAAGCACTGCGCATACCGAGCAATGCAGCAGCGGCATAGAACGTGGGTATGAGCAAAGGAATATACACGGCTCAGACGGGAAGAGTAAAAAGTTCACCACACCAAGAAACATCACTGGAAGGAACAACGGGTGCACAAACTTCAAGAAAACAATTCGCGATACAACCAGGAAGAAAGTTATACCAAGAGATAAGAGGTCACCGAAACAACAATAGACCTAAGGTGACCTGCTGTCGGAAAAAGTATGGTCAGTCACCAGCCAGCGGTCCTCTTGCGATGTTCTCAGTACATTGATGAATTATTAAATGATCAGTTCAACGACCAGCTAGAGCATCCACTAGCAGATAATATCATGCTACTGCCACCTAGCATTGACGAAACACGAAAAGGCATCTGTCGTCTTAAGAACAACAAAGCACCAGGAACCAAATAGTTGCTGACTGATCAAGAACGCAGGTGCGGCACTCGAACACGAAATTGGAATCTTGGCATCATCTATCCCATATACAAGAAGGGAGACAAGCTAGAACGCAGCAGCTACAGGGGTATTATGGTGTTAAATACTGCCTACAAGATATTCTCCCTAATATTACAAGAGCGACTTGTCTCACTTGTAGAAAAGAAGGTTGGAAACTATCAGAGAAAATTCTGAAACTGAAAATCAACCACTGATCAGATTTTCACCTTGCGCAAGATCTTGGAGAAGATGGCGGAGCAGCAGCTACACTCCTTCCATCTTTTCATAGATTTCAAAGCCGCATTTGATAGCATAGCCAGAGTGAAACTTTACGACGCAATGAGCTCTTCTAGAATCCAGGCCAAACTTTGCAGACTAGTATGAATGACAATGACCAACGACACATGTCTGTACTTCAACCTAGTGCTAGATAGAGCCATCCGCGACTCGGAGGTGGAAACTTCGGGGACTTGGCCCCATATTTGGCCCCATATGTGTGGAAAGACAATGGAGGAGGCGCTTTAACGACGAGATCTATGAGTTGTACGACGACCTTACTGTCGTACGTGGGCTGGTTACGTCATGAGGATGGCACCGGACTGCCCGTAAAGTCCTTTTAGGCCGTCCACATGGACAGAGGAGGCGTGGTAGGCCCAAACTGAGGTGGAGAGATGGCGTTGATGCGTCCACCACGAAGGCCGGGATAATGGATTGGCCGACGAAAGCACTCGACCGTGAGTGGTTTAGAGGACTTCTGCAGCAGGCCAAGACCGCGAAGCGGTTGTAGCACCCGATAAGTAAATAAGTAAGAGGATCAAGTCACAAGAATCGAGCGGACGGAAATAAATCATGTGTAAAATAACAACACTCTTTTTTAAAGAGTCTTTTAATGTCCAAGTTAAAATCAATAGCAAAATCAAATTGGTGAGAAGGGAATGTGTTTCTACGCGACTTTTCGGGATCAGAGAGCAGACAGAGCAGTTGTCGAGCACCTACTCTGCCAAGCATTTGATCCGAAACTGTTTGAGTAGCTTACTATCAAGTCGGACCGAACCGCATTTCGACATATTCTACCTATGGTGGTAAAAAAAAATTCTACTTTTTTGTATGTAGACTTGAAGTTTTATTATCTAATCTTAGTGTTGTTGTGGAATATCCTATTCGTTAATCTTGACATAGAGGTACAAATTTCAGCCAATAAGTCCTAAGCCTCTGGATAGATGGAAGCAGCGCCGGGCTCACATGACAACAGCGATCCAAAATCTCATGTCAATCTCATTTGACTAGCTTGTTGTGATTAAATAAAAAGCAAAACAGTCTGAAATTGTCGGCCTAGTAGACCTCTCGAGGAAAAAAGTGCAATGCCCGGAGTCGCATGAATCGATTAATTTGAAAAACAATCAGGTGGTGTTATGACATACAGACAATGTGATCAACAACAGTATGGATTATCGTACCATAACTTCTGGACTGTGGCATTGACAGCACCCATGAGCAGCACTACGATGAAGCCTATCAACATACTACAACTACATGAGGTCTTAGAAGATGTATCATACGATCCTACACAACCGTAACGACTTTTTCCGATAAAAGCTCAAGTATATAATCAGAGTAGACTGCCTCGCAAGTATACATAGGAACTCACACAATTTTGTCAGAATTACAATCTGATTGCAGAAGGTCACGAAAACAAGAATACATGAACACGTGTTTTTTGTGGTTGATGTTACTGACCACTTCGCTGAGTAGCGATATGTGTATGAGCATGCAAGATACCCGTTTCGATTCTTGAAAAAGCATTTGCATAGTGTAAACTGTGGACATGGTGCTGGACGGTTGTATGAACAAACGTTTTAAGTTCACGTCTATTGCAACGCTTGCGCTCTGCAGTATGGAGGTTCAATTTTGGAGACGCTGCAGAGCATGCAGATAAACTTCAGATTCGGACAAGTTCTCGTAAGTGCTCCTGCTTAGTTCTACGCCTCTGTCAATGGATAACAATATCAATTTTTCTTTCGTTGATATAGCTCCCCAAACTATCACGTCTGACGCATTTTTAAATCTTTGGACTGCTTTATTATCGTTTAGTACATCATGCAAACATGCTTCATAAACGTAATTGTAAAAATCTGAACTGGTAGGCCGATTGGTAGGCTGGATTCAATTTTCAGCGGAGTGAAGTGTGATATGAAGCCGTGTGTGTCGGTGGATTTACAATTCGCAACTATTTATTCATTTGTCCTTTTAGTTCATTTATAATTTACATGGTTAATTTGGTTATATTCCTCTGTTTTTCTGTATTTGGCTCGTCTCGTCCTGTCTATACTCGTAGCTCGTAGTGTTGTCAAGATTCATACTGTAATATAACAAATTATGTTGCCATATAATATATATATATAATAGGTTGCGCTGTAGCACTTGCAATGGCAACGGGATCGGCATCGGAATCACTGGCTCGTTTACACTCGAGAACCGCCGAAAGGCGGCTCTGAAATAATTGCACGCAGACGTAGAGTTCACATGTCTAGTCTGGACAGTCAAGTACGATTGATTGAATGTCCAAGAGGAGACGGCTTTTATTTATCGGGTATGTGTTTTGGTTTTGTTATGCTATTTGTTGAGTTCAATATTTTGTATTTAGGTTAAGTCGAAAACAAATTGCATCATTGGAATGTTAGGTCTATTAGTCAATATGTTGAGTTGACGTTTTTGCGTACAGTAACCTGCAGACAAGAACTTCTAGACGAAAACAAATGTGTCCGGTTTCATTGCCGAGCTACCTGTCTGAACTTGCGCTTGCGCTTGAGCTTTTCTGTACATGTTTTTAATCGGTATCATATTGCATTGCATCATACGCAGAAAGCGTGCTCTGTTATGATTTCATATTGTCGATTGAGGTGTTCGCGTTTGATGTCGCGCGCTCGGTTAAACTGCTGAATTTGCTGATTTGTGTTCTTGACTAAATGGTTGGGTTACTTGCGTTCATTGGTTAAGATTTGTGTTTTTGAGCATTGACCTATGTGCTGTCTTGGTTTTTTTTGATAATTTGAAGAAATAATGATAGATGTTTAGCATAATCATGCTACAATACAATAACAACACTGAAACATTTCATGCAACAAATTCCAACAGTGATCATTTTGGTTGCTGAAATATGCTTTTCATTCGAAAAAATAATGTTGTGGCCAACATGTGGGGGACGTGCGTCCGAGATCTGAATATTTTTGCGAGTTAATTATTGAGAGCAGAACTAAAAATGAAAAATGCCAATACTCATGTAATTGGCACGCAGTGACAGAAAACACAATACACAGGCAAAACAGTACGCGTGTATCACTTCTATGTTGCCACCCTGTAGATTCTCCTTATTTATTTTAGTATCTTTCATACGCCACATCGTATTCGGACATAACGTAATTATCCGTTTTAATCGATTTTTTCATGGGGCTGGTTTAATAAAGGTGAAGATGCCTTGAATAACAATTCGAATAACCTAGAAGAGCTAGTAAAACTCGTTCAGATTGAGAAGCCGTGCTCCTAATAAACGTAAAATTATGGTGCGGATGTCTACGCCCCAAATGTTTGCAACGTCAAGAACGCAAAGAAATGATTATTTTGAGCGTAGAATAAAAAATAGTTAGATTTCGGATTTAGATTTGGGTGTCTCCATTATATTGATAGCCATCTATCTTGCCCGAGATTTTTACGTATTTTTTCTTTGTATAAATATTTGTTTAAAATACGAGAATTTTATTTATAATAACATTTTCTTCTTCACTGCCACATACAAATACTTTCCTATCGAATCGGTTACTTATAAACAAACAAATCTTTTCCAGAATTGCATACTTTCTTGCTGTAGCTATTGTTTTCAAAAACATTTATTGACTTATGAAAAAATAATAAATAAACAACCATATAATTGCTCGGGTTTAAACAAAGCGAACAAATAATCAACCAAATTAAGCAATTAAACTTCTGATCTACTTCACTAAAAACAAACCCTAGTGGTGATATAACTTAATTGTGCGCTTTTGGCAGGGGAACACCGTGTTCGTCTATTTCCACAGATGGCACTAGAGGAGGCTTAAATCCTCCATATTCGATGCGTAGACTCTTGCCATAGCTTGGGCTTCGCCGGAATTTCACATCACTCTTAGCTGCCCAATGGTCGTCCAGCAGCGGAGTAGGCCCTACGTAGTCATCCTTCACAATAGGTTCATGGTGAATGTAACCAAAATTTCCTGTAATAACGATACGAACAAATTATTAACTATAGTTGGTAAGCAACGTGTGGCTCATGCTAAACACACCTGCATAAGCATCACCATTGAAAACTAATCCCAATGCAGGGTTTGGTTTGTCGTGTAGAAAGTGAGTTTGTACATTTAGATGATTTCCATCCACTATCACCGGAATCGATGCCGACGCTCCATAGTGCAGATCATTTTTAGGATACCGAAGGTTCGGTTGAATAACATACTTTCCCGGTGATTCTAAACTTAACTTTGAAGGATGGTGGGACTTTGGGAAAAAATGATCTACGAAATGTTTTTTCTTCTGTGCCAAAAACTTGCCGATGTCAAAATGCTCATGATGAACAGTTTTTATAATAGAATGCGTTGGTTTCGGCTCGTGAATCGGAAGCGTTATGTATTTCTCCACTGGGTACGGTATTGGTATACCGACAGGAACCTCCACTGGATAGTGTACTGGAACTTGTACGGGTATTTGCACTGGATAAGGCCGATCGACTATTTTTTCCACTATCTTTTCTACTGCATAAGGACGATCAACTATTTTCTCTACCGGGTATGGTACAGGGCGATCGACAATCTTTTCTACAACCTTTTCAACTGTCACCGGTACTGGAACCTGAACGTGCTTTTCGACAACTCGTTCTACTTCTATTGGACGATCAACAATCTTTTCAACGATCTTCTCTACCGGAACTTCTACCGGGACTGGACGATCTACAATCTTCTCTACAGGATAAGGACGGTCAATATAACGCGGCACCTCTACAGTAACAGGCGTCTCTACAATTTTCTCTACCGGTACTGGCCGGTCTATGACGTGTGTCACTGGGTATGGGACATTTACTTTCTGTGTCACTATTTTCTCCACCGGTACCGGCTTTTCAACGATCTTTTCCACTGGAACATGTATCTGATGCTCGACGGGGAACGGTCGGTCAACGTACCGTGTATGATAAACAGGCTTCTCCACAATTCTATCTACCGGCACAGGTACGTGTTTTTCGATGTACACTGGCTGTTTGACGATCTGCTGTATTTGTTTCTCTACATACACGGGCTGTTTAATTATCCTGTCTATTGGTTTTTCAATAAACACCGGTTGCTTCACGATACGCTCGATCGGTTTCTCCACGTACACTGGCTGTTTTATAATTTTCGTTCTAGTGCCAAACTGTTGAGCGTTCGGCGTCTCTTGGTTTATTAAAATATTCTTTATATTTACGCTCTTCTGTACCTCAACTACAGTTTGTTCCTTTGGCTTTGTACCGTCTTGGCAATCCTCGACTGCATGAGATTTGTCTGCGTTGGACAAACGTAAGCCAACCTGGATTGGAGCCAGATATCTTGAAGATACTGGTTTTGGTGCTACAGTAACAACGGTGGGAGTATTTCTTAGGGTCGTTGAAACAAGTACTTTGGGATTTTCACTTGTTGGTGTACCCTTGTACCTCTGGCTCAAACGGGCAGCAGTTGATCCACGAACTCTTGTTACCGTCACTGGATTGATTGTGGTCACTTCCTGTTTGGTAATCAGGATTCCGTCTTCCTTATTGTTTTCGTCACACGGTTCGGTCGGTTTGCTAGCTAAAATTGTAGTTTCTTTCAAATATTGCCCATGGTTGTGATCTTCCGATTCGCCAAGAATTTCGACATTGATTTGCTTCCCATACGATCTGTTGTTGTTGAGCTGACGACTAGGGATATCGCTCGACTCAGCTCCATCGCTATCACTGACAATGATTGGCTGATCAAAACTTTCGTTCTTATCCGTGTGTTGGCTTTCACTTGGAACACTATCTTCTGGTTTGGTGTATTGTTCTGAAACGTTTTGAGCCGGTTCTACGACTCCGTCTTGAGCATTATTAATATCTACCACATCTTCATTGCTCACTAAATTCTGCGTGCTCGAAACCAACTTCTTTATGCCACTATCATCAACATATGTATTG
The DNA here is from genome assembly GCA_000349025.1 of Anopheles minimus. NCBI lineage: Eukaryota > Metazoa > Arthropoda > Insecta > Diptera > Culicidae > Anopheles > Anopheles minimus. The sequence goes on from KB663755.1 coordinate 159,407, forward strand.
TCGGACACGTTCAGAGTTTCCTGTTTTCCTATGGTCGGTTGAACTAGCGTAACTAGTTGGATAGGAACTCCATTCGAACTGTATGCTACCGATCCTGACAGATCATCATTATTTTGAATACTGTACCTAAAATTGTGTACAAGATCATGAATGAGTCTTTAGTGTTTATAAGTTATAATTAAGGCACAACATTCTTTTCTTACCCTTGGACATACTGTGATCCTTGGTGGTCAGCAACATTGTCCGTATAGTATACAAAGTAATTACTGTTCGGTGAATTGCTGATCAGATGATGGTATCGTACTACTCCATGTGGATGAATGCCTGGTTGAAAGACCTGCAACATGTAATGAAGCATTAGTATTATAAACATTATTATGAAATTGATTACATGATAATATCATAAAATATATCACCTTTTCTCCAGGTACGATTGGTGGCAGAATTGGTGGATGTGGTTGCTGTTGGAGTAGGGAATTTAAATCATTTTGATTGTGCCCGTTTATGTGTGAGTGCTCCGCCTGGATCTGTATCCGCAAGATGAATGTGAAAATCAATGCTAGTGGTACCAGCATTCTGTTTCATTCAAAGCAAAACTGTAAAAAAATTAAGCGTATTTTCTATTATTCAACAAATTTTATCCGGAAGATTCTGCGAACAATGGCCATAAACACATGCAATGACGATGTCCGAAAGGATAGTAAGCTAGAATTTGTAATAAGCAACACTATAGTTACTGATTTTGAGTAAAAGACTCAATGTACGCTTGTAGGAAATTATAATCGTCTAAGATCTGGTGTGTTAATATTAATTATACAACTCGAGTCAATCCGTTAAAAAAATATGTCGAATTCTAGTCCATTCATACGCCGTGTTGTTAGGCATATTTGGAGACAGCCAAATTCTTATCAACTCTGTACTAACTATCATCCAAACGCGTTAAAACCTACAACAACGTCTCCTGAAATGCCAGAAATGGGCTTGAAAAACAGGCTATCAAATTTTCCCAAATCTATAAACCTTCCTTAGTCATCCGTGAGCTTCGAAAACGCTTAACCGTATTCCTCTAAAAGTTATCATTAGAATAATTACTAAGGTTAATTTCGAGGCATGCAGCAAATTTCGATTGCAGCATTCACAATCTTAAAAGCTTTAAAGTTTCAGCAGCGGGTTTAGCACTGGATCCGAAGCCTCTAGAAGGATAACAAAGACTCTCCACACTCTACTCCTACTCAATACGTCCCCGGCGTACATAGCGGTAACATGTCTCTCCAAATAACTGAGCTTGGGTATACGGGGAAACCCAACCCCTTGGGAGGATGGGTGATATGGCTAAATTGAGAGGAAGGAGATAATCAGCGTTTGTTCTCCATGTTAGAAGCGGCTGGTTGTCCCTTTTGTCCTGGCTTTCTACGGGACTCTAAACAGCTAGGAAGCGTTGGCCCTCCGACGAGACAGGAGGTTGGGGGAGAGGCCTTGCAAGCCACCTCCAATACTACCGCAACGAACAGTCACAATTTCAGTATTTCGAATCGGATTAACGGTAAACGACCCACGCAACGGATAAAGGACTACGATTGGAAACTCGGAGCATGGAACTGCAGATCTCTCACATCACCTGGAAGTACCAGAATTCTCTCGGACGAGGTGAGGGTCCGCGGCTTCGGAACAGTAGCTCTTCAAGAGATGCGCTGGAAGGGAGTTATGGAGCGTCCTTACCGTAGTGATTACATGATCTACCAGAGCGGTGGTGACAATCATGAACTCGGTACGGCGTTCCTGGTCATAGGTGAAATGCGAAAGAGCGTGATTGGTTGGTGACCAATCAACGACCGGATGTGCAGGTTGAGGATCCGTGGCAGGTTCTTCAACCTGAGCATTATAAATGTGCATAGTCCGCACCTCGGAAGCACCGATGACGAAAAATACAATTTCTATACGCAGCTGGAGAGGGAGTATGACCGCTGCCCACAACACGACGTCAAAATTGTCATCGGAGATCTAAACGCTCAGGTCGGACGGGAGGAGGCATACAAACCAACCATTGGAAGTTTCAGCGCTCACCAGCTGACGAACGACAACGGGCATCGCCTGATAAACTTCGCCTCCTCCAAACACATGACCATTCGCAGCACCTTCTTCCAGCACGCACCTCGGTTCAGCTACACCTGGAGATCACCACAGCAGACCTACTCTCAGATTGACCACGTTCGCATCGATGGAAGGCACTTTTCGGATATTATCGACGTACGGACGTACAGAGGAGCAAACGTCGACTCAGACCATTTCCTGCTGATGGTTAAGTTACGCGAAAAGCCATGCGCAATCAATAGACTGCGCCATCAGCCCACCCCGAGGCTCAACAAAGATCGGCTGCAGCAAGCTGATGTGGCGAGGGACGTCGCGATCGCGCTTGGGGAAGCGCT
>KB663755.1:167219-193801 GCA_000349025.1 Anopheles minimus
ACAGTGTATGCCAGTTTCTGTTTTCATGAAGTACCAAAAAGCTTGACTTTCATTCAGAAGGTCACACCTTTTACTTTTCGATTGCATGGCGCAACATGGAGCATTAATGGATAAAGAGAAAGATCTCTCACCAACCTCGTTTCTGTCGCCCGTTTTTTCTCTTTGCCTTTAGAGAAATATCACTTGCGTAATCGTCACATTATCAAATTAATAATATGCGAATGTTTTTAACGGAACGTAGAAATATTAATAACAGGAAACAGCCGTTCGGCCGACCCACAATTAATTACATTTTTCACTGTGACTGTTTTCGTGCTCCTCATTTGCTCGTTGAACAGCATTTAGAGACCATGTTGTTGTTTTTCTCACTCGGGTAATTGCAAAACGAGGTAATTTGCCTCAACTGAATTAAAGCATAATATCAGACAAGCCATTACAAATGATTTCCATGAATTTGAGTTTATCTATAGAGCATCATAAAAATACTTTTATAAAGCACAAAAACATTGGACATGAACTAAACATGACTTAAATACTTCAAGCGGAGTATTGTATTCTTTTTTAATTATCAGCCATTGACGAGATTTTTTTTTGTAGTGATTTACATTAACTTGAATAAGGACGTTCGAAAATATTTGCTCATCCTCAAAAGATAAACAGGTCATTACTGTTTAAAAAATTGTAATGTACATTAAATTTTAAAATTGTAATGATTACTATTGTAATGATGTTCCACAAGGGCAAGTTGCAATATGTTAAATTGTTGGTATTTATATTTCGCTTTTCATCCAACAGCTCATCAAACATTATTCATTTTATTCAACTTAGACTATTTAATTGAATTATTTACAGTTATAGAATGAATTTCATCATATAAAAATAACAACTTTAATAATTATTGTCATACCTCACACAAAACACTGAATAGTATTTCAATTATTATCATAATTAGTGCAACTTTGTACTGAATTCCGCTAATAATATCCGGTTTCAATGTGTTATTTTTTATACTTATTCGAATTCGTATTGTATTAATTTTGAACATAACCCAACACCAGTGGGATTGAAAATTAAATATGTAAACAAAATTGTACCTAAACTCTAACTATAATGCTAAGACATTTATTTTATTAGTACATGAGTTTCAAAACCATGTTTCATAATTGATACTCACCTTTAATTAACACATTAGTCAGATCAACACGCATATGTATATTTATGATATTAATTAAATTTGTTCCAGGTTTTCAACACAAGACAGGACATATGCTTATGGAGCTGCATCCAACCTTAACTAAAATCCAGTTTCGTTTCACCAACTCTTTGCATGAAGGCGGCAAATATCACGACATTAAATGTCCGTTCGTCCGTTGGCCGTTGTGCTTAGGGATATAGCTCCAAGTGTGATTTACTAACTGCAGCGGTAAAGATGCAATTGCTTTTACACTGTAAAACACTCATAGAGCGTAACTATTTCACTCGGGTTACACTGGTTCACACTGATTGCACTCAACTGTTTAAACGGGTTCGCTTGTTTATGGTTCGAACCAATATTTTATAGAACAGTTTTAAATCGTAGTTAAACAATCATCTCACCGAGCAACACATTGCTATAGCTTTAAAGAGCCTGACCGCAGACACCTTGGTGACTTTACTGCTGAATAGTTTTATGCTTTGTTTTCGTTCCGTTTGTTTTTTTTAATCTCCCGTATGCTTATAGCTTTCTGGTTAAGTTCCCACTACGCAACGGCGAGACGAATTATTTCTGCTTCAACCTGCTTATGCGAAAGAGGCTGTACCACTGATCACTCTCCCCAGCATAACTGCTTTAACACATCCAACCAACCACACGACGAAAAACTGTGGTGCACAGGGAAACGTGTTAGTACTACGGGGGATATTCAAGAAATGATCGTGAAATAATGAAACTCACTTATTTTTAACATTTCTTTCGTGCAGGAACCGATCGGTCGTGATGCTGCGATTCACGGAGAAAGAGAGCGAGTGTGCAGAGAGTATACGCGAAAACGCAACATTTGAGACCTACCTTCCGGAAGATTATCAGACAGTTTCTCGGATATACAGACCGAGAGAGTTTTCCATCATCTCTCAACGCCACGGGGCGAGAGGTATAAGGCAGAGAATTTGGACCGGGAACGGAGTTTGTATCGGCGGAAGCAAACCGGCTTCTCAGTGAAGAAAAAAAATCTTCACAACATGCAGCCTCCGGCTCTCCAAAACATAACACTTGGGTTTTTCGTAATATGTAGCCTAATATTAGCCCATTCATAGAACATTAACTCCAAAAGTGTTTACATTTTTTTTATTTTTCAACCTTTAATGAATACAAAAAAATATCCAATCCTTTTGGAACTCCTGACTAAAAGTTAAAACTAATTTTTTACTAAACTATATAATAATCATTATTAAAATCATGCACATTTTTAATATAGCGATGTTAATTGTTTGAAAATTATATTAAAATCGATTAGAAACATTATATCTCTTGGGTAAACAGCAGCCATTAACAAATTTTAATTTCATTTTCTTCATGCATGTTTTCTTAAAAGTGTGCAGTTGGGAAAACACCTAATTTGAGCAACAATAAACATGGGAATGCAGTAGCACGACGTTAAACTTATTGCGTCATCATTTTATCTCCGTTCCTCACTGCCTTCATCATTTTGAGCGATTACCTCCAAAACCAGTGGGACGGAAAATTGTATCAGTTTTATCGAGTCATCAATCATGCGTAATAAAATAATAATTAATGACGCAACCGTTTCTCGTTGATCACGATTATCCGATCGACAGTGCATGTGACAAGTTCCTACTTCCCCTAGCAATAACCAAAACAAAAAGAAATGCGAAGGGCCTGCAAAACGCAACACATCCGTCTAGCGTACTTCAGGCAACTTACGGCAAGCAAGATGTATCGCATCAAAAATGTAGCACTTCCTGCTTGCACTGAAAGTTATGCAAATTACTATACCGGTGAACCAGATTGTCGGCATGCATAGAGAGAACACGATAGCAAGATGTAAAATCACGATAAGAAAAATCACGCAGCATCTCCCCATCGCTGGAAGATGCATGTTAGTATGCTTTTGCAAATGATATGCCAGTTTCAATAACCTGATTTTGTAACATAATTCCAAAATTATACTTATTGTATCGACTGCTCTTCTTGTACCAATTGCTAATAGCTAACTAACTAATCAAATTACATCTCACTGCATTGTTTTTGATGATAACGTATGACTTCCATTTCTGGTGTTTTTCATGAATGAATTATTTGTTGTGTTTAGTTGCATTTTATCACGATCTTGCATATCAACCCCCTAATCGTGGATGGATTTCTAAATGTTAGTATATTTGAGGAAGTTTACTTGCTACCACTTAACGAATTTCACCGTTGCTGTTCAAATTATTTTTTAATTCAATTTTTTCGCCAAACTCAATTATTTATTTCAGTGCTGTATGAATGAAGGTTAGTAATATGAATAAATTAAAATGAAAGTAGCATTATATACGGTTAATATTAATATGAGTGATCTATTAGGGTTGATATGTAAGCGATCACTAATCATATTGAAGAAACAGCTAGGTACTAGCTTTAATGTTTTAGCCTCACCTAAGTTAGTTTTTAGAAAAACCTACGGAAAGTGCTTTGTGATGTACTTGTTGTACTTGTATAATGCACTTATGCGATATTATGAAATCCAACAACGCAGGAGCAGAATTACATTTTCTACACATAAGGTAGCCGTCACATTGTTGTTCCGAAAATTCACTTCAGTTTATTACACTGGTTAGTTACAATGATTTCATACTTACGCTACAATTTTTGCCTTAAAATATCGATGCTCAATCTGCGGCATTTCATCTCACTTTATCACCATTTGCTGCAATTACCAATACTGTAAATTCATGCAATCAAAATTGATAATAATACTCCAAACGGTCATTGGAAAACGTCATCGTCATTAGTGATTGTATTGCTATACATTTGCTATTAATTCCCAGTAAAAGGCTCTGCTGCATATGCTCTGGTGCATCGTTCCGCCATGAATTTTCCTATGACCTAAACTACTGCACGTTAACGTTTCTTTTTATGCACTTGCAATAATAGTACACTCCCAGACAACTACGCGGACGGGTAGGGGTGAGATTATTTTCCCACTTTACCTCCAAACCGCATTACAACGAAAAAAGGCATGAAAAGCGCTGTTACATGTACTCCCGGTCCTGTCAAATGAAACTGTACTGTATCTGTTCATCGACTGGAAAAGGAGTTGAAATCCGGATTCAGATAGGAAGTTGACCACTGGTCAGTGTAGTGCCATTTCTGCACTTAGGCATACGTATTTTGCACGATATTATTTTACGATCACTCCCTTTGGCAGGTTGCTAATGGTACGTGTGTACTGACAGGTCGGCTTTAACCGGCGGGATTTGGTTTACTTTATGGTTTAGCATTCACAGCGAAATGGTAAAACCGGCAAGATGTCATTGATATAGTTTTCGAAACGATTGCTGAGGAAATATGGAAACAGTAACGTGTTAGCATAATAAAACGTGCCAGGAAACGTGATTTCATTTCATGCATTACTTTCGAATTTGCAACAACTTACAACAAATAAGGGAAATTTGTTCTGATCACAACTACTTCCCTAAGAAAAAAGGCGACGGTATACTTCCTTATAAACAATATGTTTTAAGGAAATAGAGGAAATAGGTTGTATCGCTGGAATATATTTCTGCAACCCAGCATCCTAAATAGTGGTCAATTTATTCAATAGTTACAGATTACTGCTCACGTACTAGCAATTAAACATTTAAACTCGTATTATGTTACGCTCCACCGCTCTAACCTATATTTATTCGTTTCGGCTTGTTTCTTTGGCGAGTCATTAAACTACTCGCCTTGTTTCAACACAAAAACAAACGAACAGTTAGTCCGAACACTACAGTGCAGTGCCCTACATTGCATAACTTTTCATCAACCGTCACTCATTTGATTGTGCGTTGTCAAAGCCCCAAACAAAAGCGCTCGAATGTCCCATTCCATCCTTTCTTTTTTTCTCTGTCTCCTCTAATCTCACTACTTGCGACCCTTTCCTCTGCTTTTGAAACGAGCTTGGAACACCCGCTGTATGAAACCTGTGCTGTGCTTTCTTCCACATAAATTTTAATGATCCATATTACCGAAACGAAAGGCTCCGCCAAAATCGATTACGAATTTTCACTCTCACTTTCTTCGTACCACAAACAAAAAACGTTTCTCCGCTAGAGAAGATGGAGCAACGGCAACACCTCATTTGGCTGCAACGGTAAAGCAGTTTTATATTAACGTTGATCTTTGTTTCGTTATTCGCTTAGTGATCTCATTGCGGAACAGTCTGCTGTGCTAAACTTTGAATTATTGCAAGTTTTTTTTAAGGGTTTTTGCTTATGTTTCTTTTTTATAGTAGTTTATTGAAGTATCTTGAATCTGTATTGAAGTAAAGTGTATGACGTGAAAATCACTTCCAATGATAACCTTTTATACCAAACCAGGTGAGAGAAATGTTCAGATCTAACACTTTTATAAACATACAGCAAAAAAAACCTCTGATTCGAATGTGGGGAGAGAATTGGTTGAAAGACACCACACCAAGACTGCAAAATCATGCAGCATAAAAAATGATCCGTACTAACGGTTTCTCAAGCAAAGCTACACATATCGAAAGCAAATGGTCTACATTTCACCTCACGAACACGACCTGATGCCATGTCAAATATCAACAAAAATCTCAATCCTTTCACGTGCATTGGGCCAACCTGCCTTCGATTAAATGCAAGCATAAAAGACACACTGCAAATCGCACTGAACGAAAGCAGAAAAAGCCTTGACCATACAGGGCGACACACCTTCACGACTTGCCAAGGTAAGGTCGTTGAGACCAATGTTACGTGCGATTCTTCCTGGGATAGATCGTTACGTCTTCAAATGGATCGATTGTGTAATCACATGTTTCCGGACCACATCTTTTGCCCGCAGCCGACAACATCTCAGATAAGTTGTGATGATTAAATAAAACCGTTTGCCCTTCGGTGATGCCGGATAGGATCCTGCTTTCGACAAATTTTAAATTAAACACTCCAGGATCACACATACATTTGACAATTTCGTATCACACTATACTATACTAAACTCAATAAATTATGTAATATTTTTTTACTAGTTTTAACTTTAATTTACAATCAAACTGGTGATAAAAAACTCAATAATCGTGTAACAATAAAAAAATCTATTTAAATTTTTATGTATACACTGACGATAAAGAAGTGCATATCTTTATCAAAACCGCTAGATCGCTTGAGCGTCGATCATTCTAACACAAAACGATCGATGGTACGATCGAATGCTGTAGGTCTACCAAGGGTATACCCTAATTATCCTGCTTTGGTTGAATGAATAAATTTTGTAAAATGGCATTGATAATGGAATCCTATTATGATTGTTAAATTATAATCAAATAACAAACGAAGATATACCAAGCATTTATATTAAGCATTTATATTTAGTAGTTTATATTAATTTAGTTTATAACATGCACTGCATAAAGTTAACCGGATATTTTTACTTCTCTCGGATAAATCAGTTTTCCGTTGAGGAAGTGCAGTGATAATTGCCTTTTCTCACCACACTACTGGAACTGAGACCGTTCGTTCACCAAAGCAGTACAACTAGTTTGGGAAACGAAGCTAAAAGATTACGTGATAGTAATTACTGATACCACGCAAGCAGATCTGCTTGAAAGTTTACATTCCATCCGACATGTCACACGGACCTTCAGCGATGGAAATTTCCTTCTCTTTCTGCCCAGGAAGTATTTATAAGGATCGTATCGAGACACATGTAATGCGGTCGACGATTCAAAAACTGGAAAACAGATTTTACCGCATTTACTACCTTTGCAAAATGCTTCTTCGTTCCGGCAAAAAAAAATATTACCATTTTTGGAGCGCAAACCTGTTGACGATATCAACGTTCCTGCAGAAAACAGATATGGCTACACTGTGAGAAGCAGCTTAAGGGCATGTTTGTTACGCTTTCAGATTCTTCGTTCATAGATAAAATAATTTGGTTGGATTTTATATGCGAAAATAGTGTGTTCTCTAGTAAACTAGAAGCTTGTACGCAATGCTAAAACAAATGCTAATTTATATCAAGCGCAATAAAGCTTTTAATCAGATGCATCTAATTCAGGTTCAGTTATCTGAATGAATCTCTGAACCGAATAAACGACTGTAAAAATTTGCTCTTCCCCTTCCTTCCCTTATTTATAACACTACAATCTTAGCAGGTTTTCGACTGTCATTTCTCAGTTCTGATTGAGTCGTGTGAAAGACCAGCGTCCAACAACGGGACGTGTCCCGGTTCTGCAAACTATTCTCAACATTCATAAAACCTCAAAACTTTATAAAGATGATGCATTGAATGGAATCTTATTTTTCAACAAACTTTCCATTTTTATTTCGATGCTTTTGCTACTAACTCTTTGAGTTGCCCTTCAAGCTGAGAGTTTTTGTCGCCTTTGTACGGTAGGATAAAAATTAAATTTATGTTGATTCATGAGTAGAGTTGTGCCAAAAGAATCAAAACCGTGTAACAGTTGCGGTTTTAGGGGAGAACGAACGAACTGCGTTCTTAAACAAATGAACGGTGAACTGAAGTGATGAAAATTTTGCATCAAAAACTATGCGGCGCATTTGATTTTTCGATAACGAAAAAGAACCGAAATAGTTCTCTCTAAAATTAACGAAAATGTGCAAATGCTACATAAACTGTGAGAATAAGCTAAACTACTTCGCTCTAAGAACCGTGAATCGTGTTTTGTCATATAAAGATGAGAAAGAATCAAAACAGTTCGCTATCAGAAACGTGCGTCGCGCTTCGCCATATAAAATAACTGATAAAATAACATAATAAATGAGAAATAACTGAGCTATTTCACTGTAAGAACCGTTCGTGGCAATTTTTATATGAAAATGCGAAAGAACCGAAACAGTTCCTTCAAGGAACCAAATTTTGTTATTAAAAATTAAAAAAAGAGAGCAAAAGAAACGAAGGTCACGATTCGTTCTGTTTTCAAAAAGAACTGGGTCTTTCCAGTTCGCAATAATGAACCGTTATAACCATCTCTTTTCATGAGTACAAAAAATCATCAGATTTTAGGGTTTTAAGAATCTTTGAGGATTAATTACACATCATAACACATCATGTTAAGGATCGACTCAAGATCCGAATGATTCATCGCAGCTCTCGCAAATTACAATCATGCTATTTCATTCAAACACATTACAACCGAATTCAATCCGATCCGATTCAAATATCTATAAAAATAAACATAGTTCTTCAAAAATACTACAAAGAGGGAATTATTTCTTCTTCGTCTTCTTCTTCTATGATGACTCTGCAACCTCAAGACCTTCTGGCTTCCGTGACTTGAATTTACCCGCAACAGGATATACTCAAATCCTGGATGCAGGATTACTTTTCGGATGGGATTCGATCTCCGGTCCTGTCGTATATGAAGACCGCTAACTTATCGACCACCGAGCTGCTCCAGCGAATAGTTTACTAAACCTTTTTAAATATCGTGCAATTGCAATCCTTAAAATATGATTGATATCAGTTATTAGAAATGACAAAATACGATTTTTTAAAACATTAACAAATTCAATCAACTATTGATGCTAATACAAAACCGTTTAGCGTAGACTGTTTTTACAGATACTTCACCGCGCGTAAGCCATCCTCTTATTAGGATAATTGAAACGAAAATTACTTACACCCACCGTATTGTGCACAGTTTTGCCGATTTGGTTGTGCAGTCCACTAATTTGTCATGGCGTCCCATAAATCAACTCGCACACACGCTAATACGTCACGGTTTTTCGCTGCGTTGATCGCACTTTCAACCCAAACGCTGAAACGATATTCATCAGGGCGTTGATTTGTTGCATGCGCAAGAAGCTGTATTAATGAGTATTACATATCAGATAGATTAGCTTTCCATTCGTGCAATAAACAAAAGCCGTCATCTAACCGTTTTTGCGGTAACGGCGCTATTTTAAGAAAACAGTAACGAATTCTGTTTATGTAGGTGTTATCGAAATGAACAGTGTGAACCAATTTTTTTTGCATCGAAACCAATTCAAGCGTGGAAGTGAGTATCCGAATTTGCAACTGTACTATTTACGACTTGCTTCCAAACGTCCGCTGGAGATTAACATGATATCTATATGAAGTTTAAGGGATATCTAGATTTTTTTCCCGAAGAGCATTTATTGAAGATTTTTATTTTTATATTTATTTATAGGCTTTCATTCATAAAGCTTAACACTTGTTCGTATATACAATTCTGCTTCCACTACAAAATTTTCAGAATATTCTGCCCTATTTTACAAAACAAACGCTTAACATTTCTACCTAGGAATGTGGAACTACAAGCTACCGATGAAGATACATAAAAAGTGATTTTGTTTAATGGTATACCTTCCGTTGGATCGATATGACTTATCACCATGGGTTTTCTGACAGGTGGCTCTCATAGAAAACTAGTTAACGTGTACGGAGTCGCTACTCTAAGTGAATCAAAGTAATTGAAGTAATTCCGTCCCCTTTAAACACGTTCTTTTGATATTACCGACAGTGAGAACCACACACGTTCTAGGACGCTGAATTGATGACACGAAACTGAAACGAATGAGCAAAATAAGGAGATTCTGCAGCACGACAATATGCACTTTCTTTAAGAAAAATCGGTAAAAAAAACTATATGGAAACAGTAAGTAGCAAGATTCTATGTACCCACTACGTTCTTCCTGTATGGCAGCATGAAACTATCTCCTATTCTGTAAGATGTCACATAGGCGTAGGCATATGGGTGGCCGGTAGCTCTACAGTAAAGACTATCAAATAATGGTTTGACCATGAAATGGTGCAAAACACGATGCCATTTTCTCGACTGGAAGTATATACAAGTTATCATTCCCATAAATACCCATTATGTAAAAATTTAAAAAATAAGTCGTCGTACTCAAGTTTCAGCGTTAATTAAGCATGTTGCACTACCATAATATTAAAATGCTTATATTTCTCAATAACTCTACCCAAACAAATGCATGAGAGACGCATTTTCTTAACAACATCGTCTCTAGTGTATTCAGTTTCAATCTCTACCACCTGAAGTAACTGTCTGACTCAGAACACTGTCGAGCCGATCCGCACCATTGCGTTTCCACTAGGGATGGACATTCAACGCCACCCAGACGATGGTTTTGCAGAACGTTGCGAGTCCGATTTCGTTTGCCAAGCCCACACGTCTTGCTACAAGGACTCCAGTCAGACCATGCACCAACCCGACAGTCTTTGTCCGAGAGGATTTCGTTTCCCGCATTATTTAATGCTGCTGTGGCCGCACTGGATGATTGGTGATTGAGTCTTTTCAGCAGCTTCGTGCGTTGCTTATGCTTCAATTTCTTCACCTTCTTATGAACGTTGTTGTGATTGCTGTATTCTTTAATCTATGGAAAAGACAACACCGTAACCGATCGTCACTGACACATCCGGCGACTAGCTTACCTTGGTAAACATGACATGCGCTATTGGTGGAAGGTGTTTGATTTCTGGATAGAAAAAGCTGCTTGCAAAATGAAGTGGATATCTAGCAGTGATTCGTTCCACCAAACCGCGCGGATTCGTCGGCCACTTCGGTGAGGTGAATGTAAGCCCGCTGCTAGTCCCTGCGTCAAGGGGATGAAGTGGGATCGTCACCTTTTCAAGCCATCGCCCTCTCGAACACAGCTAGCGAAATGACGGTCAGAAAGGAGTTTCATTGCAATATGTTATGATAATCGACGCTCAAACCATAACTAGAAGTCCACATACATTAAAAGAATCCAACCCAATGAACCAGTCCGGTGAAGGTATTATTTTCGTTACAAAAGACACACTCGAATGCTTTCCGTCTACGAAAAAGGTAGCTTCACTTTCGCCCTTTCCCTTACGAATCTTCGGAAGTCGGAACTCATCGAAAAGCAGGTCCTGTCGAAGGGCCAACGATTCTTCCAGTGACGCAGCTTGTCCAGTTTCTGCAAAGGTTGCGATTGGCACTGAAGCTGGGTGTTTCAATTGAAATAGTTGGAAGCTATCGTTGTGTGTTTGACCTAATGAAAAAAAACATGTTTACCGCGTTGATCACATATGTTCATAATTAGTAAATGATTATTTTAGAAACTTAACCTAAAACAGAAATATGGTTTCAAATAGTTGATAGTCTTCAATCCCTTTTCATTAAAAAATTCCATTTCTCAAAAAATACAATGATTAATCTTCAAAAAATACCATTTCTCCTATATTTATACTGAAAATGATTTTTTTAAATATTACTGCATTTTTGTCGTTTTGAGTGTTATTTACTACAGTAATTCCATGATGTTTATGAGTAGAAATCACATACAGCTATATGTTAAAACTTTTTGATTATGAACAAACAATTGATTTGTTTTTTGCAGATTTTTTGACCAAAACGTACCACACGTTAGATAGAAAAAGTATAACAAAAACAGGTACTTACCGAACGTCATACTCCACTGTGGCGGAGGTCTAAATTCTGGATAGTGCTTCGGGAAAAGTTTTTTTGACCAACTGGTTACCAGTTTGATGCGATAGAAAACCAGCACCCCGGTCTTGCGACAACTTTCATCAGAGAAAACGGCACCCCCGATGGGATTGCCAGCAACCTGAGCCCTCTGCACGGATATGGCCACAATCGAGAGCAGAAGGACCAGTTTGGTGTACATTATTTTTGTGTTTGTTTTAGTTCGCCGTTACCTCAACTTCGCTTCAATCACGATCGCAGCCAGAAATACACGACCAACGCCAATCAAGTAGCGGAATACTAGAGGGATAGAGAGACGCAATCCGGATCCGCAATTCAGCTACAAACTATCGATGGGTAGGTGTGTCGTGCACGACAGATCAGCGGTGTAGAGAAACACGGGAACACGCAAACACACACGGTTAGGTAAATACGGATAGATTCGTTTTCACCCTTCATACCCGACGAATAAAATCCATGTGCTGGATCGGGGAATGCTCAACCCCAAACCGTGCCGATAGAGCAATCAATCAATTCCACATGGTGCCGTGACTTAACGCTCTGGGCGCTCCCTTTCGCACTTGACCGCGGCGCTAAAGGTCTTACTTGCTGAGGGAAGCACGGCGGAATGCACTAACAAAACTGTGAAACACTAAGCTCCGTTAGTGAGCACCGATATCTGCTTGCAAATGACGCTTACGCTGGTCAAACACGATAGACCGCCTGTGTGGACAGCGACAACAGAATTCTATCCGGCACTCACAGAATCCACCGACAGACTGATTCATACACCGAGCAGTCTGGTCCACATCACATCGAACTTGAAAAAAATCCTTAAACCATGCTCCCACCCTGTCGTGCATGTGCGTGGTACGATAAACTACACCCATAAGGTACAATTCGTTATTTATAAACCATCTGCACAAGCCCCATTCTCTCTATCGCAAGAGATCTTAGCAATGTCTTCTCTTTTCCTCAAACTGACGGTGTTTTGAATGGTCGTGATGACCACATGCAATATACCGCACGCAAAAGACGAACTGGCGCGGCTAAATGTCTCGTTCGATCGTCTAGATCAGGGGTGGGCAAAATTTTGATAAAGCAATACCTAGCCAAACCGAACTCTCACGAACTGTATAGGTAGGTATGAACAAAAATACAAGACAATGCGATTTACTGAAGAAATGAGGCCAAGAAGAAATTCAATCTGTACGTGTTAAGCAGAAAAATGTATGATATTAGTCTGAACCCTGCAAAATATTTAAAGCAAAATTTTGCAATGCTATGTTGAGATTTTTATTATTGAAAAAAAAAATTTTTTTAAGCGACCTCCTGGGCTAATGGGCTAATAGAAATGTTCGATTTGTTCGTTAGTTTTATCCATAATTCAATTTTAGTCTTCAATTGAATTGCTATTCATATACCTCCGTGCTATTTCTTAACCAACAACTAAACACGAAGTTCGAATCTAGACCGGGTGTGTTGACAAACCCTATATTACGGACTATATTGAGGTACCAACTCACTTTTTATTTCCATTTCCTTACATGTTTGTTACTTCTATTTCGTAGAGATGACAAATCTAAAACTTTTCACAAAATCTATATGTCCAACGCATTGGAATCGACCCACGCACCATGAATTATTGTTCAATGGAAACAATACAAGTTGCATCGGGTTTCGATGAAGCTTTGTGTCTAATGGGTTACTAAATGGTCTCCAAAATCTGGTAAAGGCTTCCTGTGAAATAAATTACAACTCTTGTCCGAGTGATATGGTGACCAAAATGGTATGCAAATTATGCTAAACCACGGCTCAAACACTGGAACAGTGTGACAACATTACAACAACTTCCAATACAACCTATTGGCATTAGGCACAACAAATTTATGTATATGGTGACTGATACAACTTTACCAATTCAACCATTTCTTTCACGCTCCGAAGGTAGGTTGGTGAATGAACACCGTAAACGCCTGAACCGATCAAATCACGTCAACAGCAACATACAATTAACTCGTCTAATACAGCAATGGTTTGCCATGAATAGAAGGATGTGCTTAACTGTGCAGCCGAAACAATAAGTTGATTGAGCCAATAAATAAATCGTCCATAACGCGGGAACCAACACTGTCCAAATATGTGGTGGTCAGCTGACTGTGGTAGACATGGCAGGGTAATATTTCGTTGATTAGCATTTTAATAGTGACGCATATCTGGACTTGTACGATAGGAACGGAACAACGGAGATCATCAATGAGACAACCGTCCTGCGGAATGAATGGTTTCCAATTTCAAGCCTAACCTCATGATGTTTAATCTGACGTGTTAAAAAATGGGATTCATAAATTGGAATTTTCACACCAATGGATGACACAGGAAAGCAACATATTAAGAGTATGCTCTCCAAAAAAACAAATTTTCAATGAAGAAAAAAAATCTATTGCCTTAAAATTATCACAAACAACTTTTATTGCTCTCTCATAAGTAATAGTTATGTTCTAAGAAATATTGTACTTCTTTTGACATGATGTCTTGCGTTTTATCATTTAATACGTTTATTAATTCAATCGTTTAAATTTATTTATTATCCCAGGCGCTTGGATCCATAGCAGGAATGTGTGGGGATCATATATTGGCTATGTTGAAAAATGCACAATACAAATTTATTTTCACAGAAAGATTACTGGATTCTGGTGGAAGGTCTTAAGCTGATTATTTGGAAAACCATTCCGGTTTTCCTCAACCACTTGTTTGAGTGCCCACTCATTGTGTTATCCTAGGGAATAACATGGCAGATCAATTGGCCAAAAGAGATGCTTCGGCAGGTGCTCTTTTTGATAGGCTCATCCTACCTCATGAGCACTCTAGTGCCCCATATTCACTTTGCATGGCACGTTGGTAGAGTATGTGAGACACCGATGAACTCGAGAGGTTCCTATACTCGATCGCTCCTCAAGTTTCCTTGAAGTCCTGGTTCTCTGGCATTTCCGGAGATCTTGCGTTCATTCGAATAATGTATATATTTACGTCTAACAATCATCCGGCACACATCTCCAGCATTTAGGACAGATCGACACTAATGTATGTGGCTGTGTTCCACGATATGAATCTTCTGCTATGGCCCTGCGTGGTATACGAAGCTGCAAGACCCTTCTTATTGGACATAGATTCTTCGATTCGGGATCTCCTGTATGATTTTTGAATTTTCCCGAGCAAGCTGTGCTGTATAAAGCAGTTTATGAAATTTGGTCAGACAACACAACACAATGTACTTCTTCTTGGCCCGCTCTAGTGAGCATCCGATGAGGAACGTTCCCCCATTCACCGTACATAATAGTCATTTGCTTTCATAATAAAATACCTGTGATTCTTGCTTGTAACGGTTCAGGCTGGACGGCCCAGGTTTTTAAAAATTATTGTAACTATGAGGTAATGCTTCTCAATATGAGAAAAATGCAACAGAAATTGAGTCATTTCTTATCTTATAGTCATTCCTTGACTATGAAATTTATTCTTATACATATATTGTGTAAGCTCATCCGTCAGAAACAGTGTACAGTGTGTCCTTTATAACGCATTACATGTAAAACTTGGCGTAACGACCCATGTGGTCAGGACTGTAATGGCGTTCGAGACCTAATGTTATCACGTAGTTGAATAGTCAGTCCATTTGCCGTCTACCGTTTGAGGCTAATCACCTCAGCCACCGGACCAAATATATCTTATATTATGAAATAAGTACTCTGTGGACAACATTTGCTGTCAAGTTATAAGTAATCTAAAAAGAAGAAATTATAGTCGTGCAACACCGCAAAATTCAAGCTATATCTTATCTACAATAAAGGAACTAATTTCATTAGATAGTCGTTTGATATACTTTAAACTTTGTGCATTGATCTATACTCAAACAGAAAATAAATATAGTACGAAAATCTTCCATAAAATTATTCCAAAGGACGCCGCCTGCAAACTTCGATTCAAAGTTCAAAACTTCAGACTGATGTTATTTGAGTGGTGTTAGATGGATGCTCGCTATTGTGATCTAAATAGGCTAGTACTAAAATGAGCTAAATTGGTTGAACGCGGCGTTAATCCACCCTCAAAGCAATGTAAGCAGTTTTACACTTGCATGTGAAATGTGAACATTTCAACTGTCGATAACCGTTCGGTTCGGTATCGCGTAATGAAAAGGGATAAGTACAGATGAGTAGAATGACGAGAAAAAACGCGATAAATCGAAACATAATATAAAGATTTTATATCCAATACTAGCAAAACAATAAAACCACTTATAAGTAAGTAAAGCAGTACATTGTGATCAGAAATGGGTTAACTTTCTAAGGGGCGGAAATGAAAATTGAGGCCCATAAATGTGATGAGCGGTAGAGAGGCTAACGAAGACCTGCTGGCGACTTCGGAGCCCTACGTACTCCCTTAGTCCGCTTATCGTTGAACCCGCCACTGATTGAGGTACAAATGTATTGCATCAGTGAATCATTCAATATGCTAAGTGGAAGTAAAAGGTTAATAAAAATTACGCCGGTATTAAATCTATTGTTGTTTTTTTATTTAATCGCATTACGATGGTAGTTGCCAATCTGTCAACTGTTACATTTGACTTGCCAATTATTGGTTTCATTTAAGGTTTTGAGAAAAAACACAGAGGATTTTACAGTGTTGCTATTTGAATAGTCAGTTATAGTCATGCTGGGAGAACCAAGTTGTCCAATTTATACATTAATAACTAAGGAGCGGGGCGGTAACCGAAACGATAACGGCGCCGGTCTTCAAACGAGGTAAGATCGAGGATTCAAATCTTCAAATTCGCACCGTTCCGTTACGCAGGACTTAATATCCTAAAAAACTAAAAAACCTCTCGAGGTTGTAGTGCCATAGAAGAAGAAGTAGAACTAAGGCAATTGTTATAACTAGGACAGGAAGCCATCCTACATCTCAAGAACGAAATTAAATTGATTTCAGTAAAGGTCATATTACGCATTATACTTTTTTAATGCTGGATTTTTTTATTTCTACAAATTTTCTTCTACTTCTTCTTCTTCGAGCACGTCTGAGTGACATGGCCTGATCGACAAACCGTTTCCAGGGAACTCGGTTCAAAGCTGCATCTTTCCATCCACGGTTGCATCCGATCTCCCTCTTGGTTGAACTCCACTTGATCTAGCCATCGAGCTCGCTGTGCTCCTCTACGCCTCGTGAAGAATGGGTCGCTGACGAGCAGCTTCTTGGTGGGGCATAAGTCCAGCATCCTCATCAAGTGCCCCAACCAACGTATATTTCTGGATTTGGCCACCGTCATGATATCCGCATCGCCAAACAGCTCAGCTAGCTCGTGGTTCATTCTCCTTCTCCGCACGCCCTGCTCGCACACACCACCAAAGACTGTCCTTAGCACTCGCCGTTCGAAAATGGCGAGCGAATTGGCGTCCTCTGCTAACAAAGTCCAGGACCCGTATATGGTGCATTTCGTGCGCAGCTGGAGTCTTCTGGATCTCAGGAATTTGAGGAGCCCATAGTAGACACGAGTTCCATGAACAATGCATAAACAATGTAAATACTTTCACATAAAACACATTATGTACATAAATCACATGACGAATGTGAAAAAAAATTAATTACAAATTAAAAGTTAACTTTTAAACTCCAACCAATTAGTTCATCGAAGGCTGCTCTAGTTCTTGTTGGCTGGTATCCATATCATCATCACTGTAAAGGAATTAGAACAAATGTATCATTCAGAATTCTTAAGGAGAAAAAAAACCCAGATATTTCCTGTTACCTTAATGTGATAGCTCGCTGACGAATGCTTCTAAAGCCGCTGCGTTTCGATTCCATCTGCTCAATATTGACTGATTGTTCAGGCAAAGCGGAAGACTCTTGCACTTCCGATTCTTCAGAGCTGTGAGAATATTTTCGTCCTGCAATACGAAATACCTTTTTTTTAACTTCCCGCTTGTATGCTTTCCTTCGCAACGTATATCGTTTGGCGCCCATAGTGTCAGCATCTTCTTCAGTCGTTTTTAAATTAGAACGCGATGATGGCTGATTTTCGGTATTCCGCAGCATGCTACCAAGCGAATCTATATCACGACGCAGGCTCTCAATCAGTGTTGATTGTGGTATTTTGTCACCATCGGTTGGTTCTGTTGCTGATACGCCGTTGTCTGCCGTAATATTATGTTTGATGTAAAGAAGTAAAAAGAATTCAACATAGAACAATCGGGTTGCCGTGCACATTACATTTTGTGATTGCTACCATTCGATTAACATACTTATTAATAAAGATGTACTTCGATCGTATTATGTTACACAGAAGTATGTTTTAACTTACCAGGTGTATGTTTTTTTGTATGGTAAATTTATTGTTGTCTTATCATATATTGTAAATCTAATAAAACAAATACAAAAAATAACACTTGTTGATACATTTTACACGTATATATTTTAACTCGGTAGCGCTAGTTGCCGTATTTCCTAATACATGGAAAGAATTTGTTTCAAATCCCCGTTGAAATGCACATTGTTCCAATCATTTTGCGTATTGTCCAGATAGTTATCATAGTCATGTAATTCTTTGGCAGCACCACGCTGTAATAAGCAAGATACGGCATCGAAAGTAGCGTGATCATTTTCTACTGCACATTTTGCTTTTAGCCAGCGATTGTCTCGATACTGCCAAATTCTTAATGCTGGATAGCGCATGTTAATCGAAATGGCACGGTTGTCGATAACTGCAATGCAAGCATCGGGACAATGTTCGGCTATTTTATCCGCAATCCGTATGCCCGGTGCCCGCTCGAAACGGTTGTCGTAGAAATTCTCACAACCGACGTAATAGCCAACAATCTGTTGGCCTTTTAGAGCAGCTTTAGCTTCGACCTGCAATCATACAAATAAAGTATTTGCACCACTCATCAAAATTACTAAAGCACAATGCATTGCCGAGAAGCCAAACATACCTGAACCATCGCTACTTCAGCCATGGGTGACACATGAAGGCACTGATGAAACAGAGGTACCACATCCACAATAGCGTTTGGCTTGCCATTTTCTGCCAACAGCAAACCGTTTACTGCTAAATGCGGATACTTTGCTGCGTGCAACATTATTTTACAGTACGCACGAGCATCAAACATTGTTTCCGACATGTTTAAATAATGTGAAAAATAGGTAAAATCTGTGTGATTTGTTTTTCTCCAACTTCTACTTCACTGCTTTGACAGCAATTTGACACATGTTTACCCGGTGAAAAAACTCCTTCATTTCTTTGGTTTTTGTTCCATTGCACTAAGGGCTATTCAATTGTGGTCCAAATTATTGACCACATATCATTTCTGCCATATCATTTGGAAAAATACACTATTCCATAAAAATAAAACATGATAATTTCATTGAATTACCTCCTGAATAAAACCTTTAAAAATGTGTTGATTGCAAATCAAATCCCTTTGTCATAAAATTTAATAAGAGAAATAGTTCATCATCATTTCATTAACTATTAATTGATAACTATAATTAAATAATAAAATTAAATAAAAAATAGCTGGCTAACTTTATGACTTGTATGATGTACTCACTATCGTTCGCCCATTTATACTCTAGGTGACGTACTAGTTACGTCAAGCGACTAACACTGGATAACCTAGTTAGGAAGGTCCTTTCTTACCATTCACATGAACAGAGGAGTGGTAGGGGCAAACTGAGATGAAATGATGACGTTGATGCATCCACCATGAAGGGTAGAATATTGAATTGGTTGGTGAAGATCGAGCCTACGTAATATAAAGGATTTCTACAACAGGCCAAACCCACACTTTGGGTTGACATGGACACAGAATAAAGGCCGGGATGAAGGAACGGCAGCAAAGCCACTCGGCAATGAACGGTTTAAAGGACTACTGCAAGAAGATAGCAAATTAACTAACATAATAGGAGAAGGAATAGAAATTGAGCTATTGGATGTGCTCCCTTACGAGATAAGATAAATTTGTAAAATAACTAATTTGTGTGCCCAATCCATTATTTTGTTATGTGCCAGCGAAAACTATACAACGAAAATATTTCAAACAATTAACCAAAATATACACACATTTCCAAATCGAATTAAACCCTCAAAATTCATGTGTAAGTACTTCATAAAGTTCTTTTACTTCACAAGTTGCTAAAACATTTAGTGCAACTAAAATTCCTTATCTGATTAACTAACACTAATTAACTAATTAATCACTTTTTCCTACTCATAGCGAAAAAAACATGTGATGCCTTGTTTCCGAGCATAATTAACATAACTTCAAGCATTTATTTAATTTTAGTTAGCGATAATACACTTTTGTGTTGGCTCAAAAGGAGCAAAGAATGAATTTTCTAATTTGTAACACAGGATATTGATCATTTGTACTAGTTTAGTCACCACATGTGATATTTAAAAACAGATTCGCAGAAACACGAAGCACAATGAAACCGAGTGAGTCAATGGCCGCTATCTAGTCGACCACTGGACCACCCCATTCTAAGCTATTTTAGAAAAATTAAAAATTGCAGACCGAAAGCATAGCATATCGTTGTGAAATTCTTTTCTTCTGGAATGCTTACTGACAAAGTTTACTTCTAACGCGTTGTTCTAGTGTAAAACTTATTTCACTGTCGGTCCCGGAGAACAAACAACCCTATTAAAACGACACTGGCGGTCCACCGCTCGCACACGAGACCGCCCTAGTGCTGAATGTGTTGGGCATTTGTTAAATGTATAAGGTGTGCATGAAAAACGAAAAAAAAGTTACATACCATCGAGCGCCTCTTTCATCTCGTTGTAGCCCATTTCTAGTATTTCCATTGCGTTGATGAGTCCGCCGGGAGTCGTCAATGCTTGCAGTTCTTTTTCCAAGTCCTTGGTTGCTCGCAACGGTCCTGAACCGTCGAAGTTATTCCCCGCACTTTTCAAATAAAACCTATCAAAGCCTCGTTCTAGCTCTTCTTGTACGAATCGAAATGCATCGGCTTTGAATAGCTTCCACAATATAACTGTTATCTGTGGTAGTTCCTGACCGTTGTACGGATGTTTAGCGAAATCTTTCATCACACGCCACTCCGTCAGTGTGAGCCGTATTTTACAGAACATAAATAATGGCTGCTTGAAGTACAACGTATATAGTAGATAGAATGATGCAATCCGCTCAAACTGGTTCTTTGATGCAAAGAAACACTTTTTCACTGTGTAAAATATTTCGCCCAAATATTCTGCCATTTCCGCATCCGTATTCCGTCCGCTGGAACAAAGATGGAACATTAGTTGCAAGCCGACAAAATGAGCCACTCTGCGATAAACCTACTAGAAGATGTATTGGAAATTGGTTCTTTTCCATTCCTGGCAAAAGGTTTGATAATCTGGCAACTTTAACTTTGCAAATTCACTTAAAAACTCTGAACAATCCTCACGAAAGCCGCTGGAAATTACACTTGCCATGGCCCGCTTTGTTGTTTATTTACATTCTGATCCAATATGATGTACCAGTGAAAAATGTACACCAATACTTTGCATCGGACGACGCTTTGAAATGTCATTGTGAAACTGTTTACCTTCATGGTAGCGAAGCATCACTTGCTTATAGCATCTTGAAGAAACATCATCTTTTTACTTTGCCGGAAAATGCCGTACGCCAACCAGCCATCGGTTACAATATCGGAGTTAACAGATGAAAACGTGAAGTTCATTGTGGAAGATACCGAATTGAGGTACAATAATCTATCAACTTTATATGGCAGTTGTCTAATTGTTTGTTTGGTTATGATCCCTCTCTAGTGTGGCAAACAGTCTACGCCGGGTGTTCATCGCAGAAACGCCGACACTGGCAATTGATTGGGTCCAGCTGGAATCCAATACGACCGTCCTGGCTGATGAGTTTCTTGCACATCGAGTCGGCTTGATACCACTCATTTCTGATGAAGTGGTGGACCGTATGCAATACAGCCGTGATTGCCCCTGTTTAGACTTTTGCATAGAGTGTAGCGTGGAGTTTACTCTCGATGTGAAATGCAACGAAGAACACACACGACACGTAACAACGGCAGACCTCAAATCGTGCGATCCTCGCGTGTTACCAGTAACATCAAGACATCGTGACGATGAAGACAACGAGTACGGGGAAGGAACGGATGAAATACTCATTATTAAGCTTCGCAAGGGGCAAGAGCTGAAGCTGAAGGCGTACGCTAAGAAGGGATTCGGCAAAGAACATGCAAAATGGAATCCCACATGCGGTGTAAGCTTTGAGTATGATCCCGACAACGCAATGAGGCACACACTTTATCCAAAGCCGGACGAATGGCCGAAATCAGAGCATACGGAACTGGATGACGACAAATGTAAGTCACAGTCGAATGATATGTTCTAGCTGGCAAAACAACAACTAACAATTTTGTTCTCATTGTAGATGAAGCTGATTACAACTGGGAGTTGAAGCCAAATAAATTCTTCTTTAATGTTGAATCGTCTGGGGCGCTTAAGCCAGAAAATATTGTACTGATGGGGGTGCAGGTTTTGAAAAACAAGCTGTCTAATCTCCAAACACAGCTGAGCCACGAAACTGATGTTTTGGCAATCTAAGCGAATGTACATTCTTAAAGCTCTTCGACATCTTTGTATTACATTGCACAGCGTCAGAACAATGTAATAACTATCATTTTAATCAAGCGAATAATAAAGTTTATTACTACAATCACGCTGTTTAAATGATAATAGTCGCTTTTTATAATTGTTTTTTTTTTTTATGTGCCGGATGATCCAAAATAAGAAAAAATATAAACAATTTGTAATCGTTTTGATGGCTGTTAGTTGGTAATCTTTCAAATATGCTTATGTACTTTCTTCAAATCGAAGTAGAACGAAACAAGCTATGGTGGTTTACGGGTCGAATTTAATATTCATCACTGTCGTCTTCGTCTTGTGACATTTGTTTCTGGTACAGCTCAGCATTTTGTAGTGTGGCCGTCTGGACGCTATACCATTGTTGCTGTTCAGCAGCTGCCTGTTCTTCCCGAGCCCTAGCAAACAGTTCCTGCTGTTGTCGCAACAGTTCCTCCTCGGGAATGCCTAGATTTTCAAGCCGCGTGCTTTGTCGTCTGCGTTTGGCTGCCACTTGCTTGCAGTCGTTCAAAACTGCTTCCGCTTCTTGCTTGTAATCTTTAAATCCCAACCGATCGAGGGCTTCCAACACATGCTCGGCATTTATGGTTTTCTTGTTCCGTTGATTGCAGACTTCGTTCGCTTCCGAACTGATTAAATGGATGAACTCGGTGCAGCAGTTCAATATAAGCTCTCTGCTTTCATTTGCCACTCGTATTGATGGAACCTGGAGTAGTTTGTAGACGGTAAATGTTCTATTGTTGCTCTATTGCTGTATAAATCATTTCATTGAATTGCCATCGATTCCTTACCAGCTCTTTGATTATTTTGTTGATACTTGCGCGCGGCAGGGTTAATTCATCGTCTTCTTGATTTGGCGGACAAAGCTCGTCATGTGGATCCGACATTGTTTAATCTCGAATTAAAGTTACTGTTTCGCTACTTTCTGGCCAGATAGCGTTCCGTCCTTAGGAAAAAACGTTGAAACAGTTTGAGCTTTCCAACGCTGTTGCAGTACAGGAAGGAATCGCATTAATGTTTTTATTTTGTTTGGTGCTATAATGGACGCTGCCATAATATTTGACAGCGATGTTATTTTCCATCTCTGCAGTTGTGTTTACACGGCACAGATTAACGTTTCCTCTTGAGGCCTTTATAAACGCCGTTCTTTATTATGGCACGAATATGGAAGCAATATTTTTCCTATAAAAGTTGATGATTTATAGAAAATAATTGCGTAAATTTATGTTGATTTATTGTAGAATTGCTCCATATTAAAACTGTTACACATAATTTAGCCATGTATCATTGAGCTATACTTCGGTTCCGAAAACTCAGGCTGAGGTGCACAAAATTTGAAAAGCTGAACGCTGACCGTTTTTTAACTCCACAATAATCTCCACATCATGAATATCATTCACGTCCAATAGAATAGTAACGATTAGACAAAGTGATATTCTTGCTTGTCGATTCTAATAAAAATGTACTAAATAGTGTATTTGTTACCTGTACAACAACAAAAAATTCTCTAATACGGCCAGGCCGTCATACAATAACAAAAAAAAAAAATCAAACAACTCCTTCTTGCACTCAAAATTATCAAAAAGCCTGAAGGATAATTCTATTCCCTACCGCGAATCATGGGTGCTATAGGTGTGTCTCATTAGCTAGCGAAGGGCATTATTCTAGCATTCGAAAGATACAGTATTTTCATTTTTGGTAATACTCACATAAAGCAAATTGCAATACTCATGGATGGACGGTTGATGTTCAAGGTTTTTTATCGACATGGCTCGAACAATGACCGTTCAGCGACCTCACCTAACGAGGAATGCTTCCTCAAACTGTAATTTCGCATCTTTCATACCACCTTTCGTATCCAGGATTCGACAAATTAGAAAATTGTGAACCGTACTTAACTCCTTTCCTCGATCATCCCGAAAACTGACGATCCTTCATAGCCTTGTGAAAAAAACAAAAAAACAAAAACATTTGTTTGGAAAATTGGTCTCGAAGAAGTGAAAACAAAATAACCTAATGTATCTCTTATCCGTGTTCTTCACATATCCACCAGCACCGAGTCTGGTTAATGGAGTTCAATTGCAGGTATGGCTGCTTTATGCTATTGTGGATGTTGTCTAATCAAGATCCTGAGTCCAGGCGTTAGAAGCAAGCAGCTTCAATGTGAAATAAGTATATGCATTTGGGTTTGTAGTTGATGTCTCAGAGCCCCTTTCAGAGATGAACGAACCTCCATACTACATATTCTCCGTGTGGAGACCCCAAAGGCCGTAGTCAATTGCAAAACGGCTTCCTTCATCAGATTATAGGCCAAGGTGATAAGTCTTGCTTCCGATATTGGGGCCCAGAGTTTCATTGCGCTTCGGGCTGCCAAAAAGTTTAATAACTTACGCTTCAGATAGCTTTTAAATCATTTCAAATGCGTTAATATGCAATGGCATAAACATCGATTATAGGATCACGTCGTCATTATATTGATACTAGTTCTACACATTCTGAAGTATTCGTGTCTCAAGAGCGCAACAAAAACACGGCTGTGAAAAAGAACATGGATGAAGAAGGCAAGCGTTGATGAATCCATAATGAGCTTTTGATCAACGAATTGAGATACCAAACCTATGCGTCGTCCATTTCAAAGCTCTAGCACCAACAGGAGAAGCGTAAAGCTGAATAACATAAATAGCTATTGAGACAAGATCACAACGAAAAACACATTCTTGCGATGCCTTCTAGCAAACATCACGAGAAAAAAACGGGAAACAATGTACCAAGTCATACCTAAGGAAAAATGTGAATCTATCACAAATTAATGACGTCAAATGAATGGATTCACCTCCACCCATCTCCACACTCCCGTTTTCCATTTCCATTCGTATGAAATTGTTCCGTCGCCCTTCAGATCTCTACACCGGATAACCTGCTGTCTGTTTCGATGCTCATGCAAATGGTCGAGCATCGTATCATCGAATCTTGACCTGGATCGCCGCAAAACCAGACTTCAGAAGACCTACATGGTAAGGGCCGGGAAGGAGCTTAGGTTTAGCGTTTTAAAACAATTAACAAACATTAACGCAAAGCGTACGATAAGACGACGCCGGGACGCCATTGTACGGAAACGCTCGTTTGATTGAACTTTCAAACGTGATTCGCGACCCAATCCAAACCGCCACTGTAACGTGTATAGTGGTTGTAATGTATAACTTCGCATAAATTAAGGACCAATTGATCATCAATCATTTACATATCACGACTTATGCTTGCTCATATTTAGCCTACTTTAAGTAATATAATTTGACTGTGGTTTTCCCAATAGTTTGCTGGATACAAGTATTTATTACAGCACCACTTATGTTGGCTGTAGCGGCGCCAATCTTCACACGGCATAGCCGGTACCAAAACCTTGTACCCCTAGAAATAATAAATAAAGTTAAGGAAAATGATTATTCTGGTTCTATTATGTAAAAAAGCTCAATTGAATCAATATTACCTTCACAAGCACAGAATTGGTCATTATCAACATCAAGATAATTTCTTATTTTCAAGACTTTTGCTTAAACAGCAACATACACTTGCTTCTTATCTTCTGAGCCTCTGGCATAGAATGCATAAATCAGGGCCTGGTAGGAGCCTCAGTCTGAAAACCGAATGGAGCCCACACCCAGTGCTATTTTTTTTGTAACTAACTAAACTTTTTGTAAAAAACTAGAATTAATTCTTCAAAATTATTTTTATTGAAAATTTTGTTAAACAACTGTGTTTTTGTTAACTTGTGCTTTGTTTTTTTTCTATAAACAGTATAACTGTTTCCAACTATCAACTATATTTGTTATTATAATTATTTTGATATTTTAGTATGTATAAGATTAAATCACAAGAAGGGATGTTCTAACGAAAACTGTGTTATGTATCTGGAATGTTTATACATATGTTGCATGGTTATGTTTGTAACTTTGAATTGGTAAAAAAATGAAAGAAAAAGGAGCGCAAAAGAATAATATTCAAAATAAATTCGAAACATACGAAATTTAGCATGGAGACAATTATTGCATGACTATGTCTTCAACTTTTACTGTTATTTCCAAAAAACTAGTGGGCTCATAGTTATGTTACGGAATGTATAAACAAAACTTAAACCTAATCATTGAATTTCATTAGATATTTAAATTCGTTGGGCTCAGCACTTTGATGAATTATTAAATGATCAGTTCAACGAACAGCTAGAGGCTCCACTAGCAGATGATATCATGCTACTGCCACCTAGCATT